>CABHPQ010156035.1:46670-57034 GCA_902168405.1 Peromyscus aztecus
ACACACACACACACACACACACACACACACACACACACACACACACATACACGGCGGGTGGGTGGAGAAAGAGAATTGGGATTTACAAAACTGAACATCTACTGATATGCTTCTCTTTAATTTCTGCCTTCAGTTACTTCCACCTGGTACATTAGATAAAACATAAATGCACACAGGACTGCCCATTTAAAGCCTTGGCTATTTTAAGTTATAGATAATAGAAAAAGATTTCCCGGTGTAGCCTTAGCCTCATGTGATTTTTGCCTTATTCCCTGATTTCTGAATCTAGCACCTAAAATGAAATATGAGTTCACACTATTTTTGTTCATTAAGTCAGGAAAGTAAATAATTTTCTTTTTAATAAGTAATTGTATGATAGGCAGTTTAGTTCTATAACCAGAGGGTGGGGAGGAGCAGAGTGGAAACAATAGCGTGCAGCATTCTAATAAACCGCTAGACACAAAAGGAAATTGCATCTCTAATCTTGAAATCTGATTAAATATGAGAGAGGGGGGCTGCTGAGAAACTACCATACAATCTGGGGTAATTCTTACAAGGAGCAATGCTAAGCTCCTCATCACAGGGCTTTTATGTGGGAATCCATGTTTCTCCTATAAATATGAAGTTGCATATCACTCACGGAAATTATGTTTGGTTACACACATTGAAAAGCCACATCTTTAATTTTTAATATGTCTGTCATTCAAACGAGAATGGAACTAAGAAATTTTAAATGGACAAATAACAGCTACAAAGGATGGGGGACAGATGGCACACATCAAGGCAGGCATGTACCCAACTGTCTGATCAAGTCCCACTCATGGCCACTATTACAGGACACTCCTTGCTACTTAGTTCTTTCTCCTGGTGCTGGCAGATAATAAATGTAGGCTTCTCCGCATGTTCACTGTGAATTCTTTTATTACAGTTGTTTAGGTGAGATGAACATTTTTTTTTGCACTTACCCTTTGATTTTATTCATTGCAAGTATTTACTGAGGCCGTACAGTGAACCGGATACTATTCAAGGCATTGGAGACAGAACTATGAGCAAATAATGACTTTCTATTGTCTCAAATCATATGCCACTTCTGGTTCCATTAGGAAACAATGTTCCAGTATCAACAGTCTCTTTAAGCTTCGACCCAATATTAGGGAACAAAGCCATGGCTGGTAGAAATTTTTATAGCTAAAATAAATTCTCTTGAGATCTTACCTCTTAGGACAATGGCCACATATTAGACTCAACTCCACAGTGAACTCTTTCTAGACTCCTGCTACACCTGTAAAACTGAAAATCAGTGTTCAAAGGGGTCAGTAAATGTCTCTAAGAAGCAGCTCTCTATAGGGAATTTCCTACCGTTTGTTTCTGCTTTTGCTTACTTTTGGTGTATGATAAATGTTCACTTTCTTACTGGCATGGAGATGGATTTCAATACCATTCATCATTCTGTGATTAAGTGTTTGAGTTATTTTTAACAGGAGATGGGTTTAATATGTAACTCATTTATACCAGAAATTATCCCCTTATTCTGTGACCACCATTATAACCATGTCCAATCAACTGGAATTTGTTTGGTTTTGATGGTTCTAACCCTTGAGCATGGTGTTCCTTCTAAAGGAATCATAAAAGAAGGTTTGGATGAGAAACTTCAGGTATTCTATGGTACATTGGTGAGTTAACCTCTATTAACATCATGAAAGTCACCCACAGAAACTATTTCTGGAAGAATCTGCCTACTGTAAAGACAGAAGGAGAAATGGTGGCTTCGTAGCGACCAGGAACGTATAGCTTTTACAACAGTGTGGGGGGCTAAACAAAATCCCTGAGGCTAGAGGAAAGGCTGAGTCAGTGACCAGAGTCCACATACCATTAAGCTACATGGCTTCTGGTTCTCAGGCAAACAGTGGGAATAAGGGCTTCCATTCCACAGCTTGTTAAAATGACAAAGCAGTCATAAAAGTGCTTTGGAGAATATAAATATTCAGAAGGAAAATTTTACAACTGAGGAACTGAAATTCCAAAGGAAAACAAAAATGTGATTTATCCCAGGCATTCAAGGCAGAATTCACAGATGGCTAGACCAACAGCTATTTCTAGGCACATGGAGAAGAGGGGCTCAGTGAAGTTCTTCTCAAACGGAGTAAGAGCTCAGACCTGCAGTTCTGCCCTGCAGGTATTTTAGAGCTTGTTCGGCAGCACAGCAAAGTGGAGAGGTACCAGATGAAAAGAGCACACTGGCTTACACACAAAAAACCCAGAGCTCCAATCCTAAGTCCATCACCATCCAGCAGTGAGCCTGGGCATGTTAGGCCACTTAGAACATCGGTGCCCATCTGCTAACAAACAATAAAATCACTTGCAGAATAAACACACTCACATTCATCAAGTATCCATCCGCACACAAAGAGCACTTCTGAAAGGTGAATACTCCACTGTAGGATCATTATACATAACACTCTCATAATAACCTGTGTTGGATTTTTGTCGTTTCCTTCTTAAAACTGAAGGAACTGATCTGCCCAAGGAAACAAGTAGATGTAATTAGCAACACTACAGTACGGTTAGCTTGTTTCTAATGCTGACTCCAGGTCCTTCTACTACGAAACAACTGTCGTTCCTCTTGTAATAGGTCAGGGCTGTGTGGCTGGGGTTGAACAGTGTTTAAAACGTGGTGACCAGACATCACCCTCTTATAGAAAATGGAAACATATAAACTAGAAGTATTGTCCAAGTGTTTAGGTGAGTCACTATTTGACTCTAACTGTAAAACAATGGCCCGAAGTTGTTTTGCAAGTGAAATTATTCTTCACCCCCCACCCACCCCCGGTACACAATTTTGTTCTCCAATACGTTCTTGGTCCATCCAACTCAAAACTTTCCAACAGCATGTTATCTTCAGTGTTGAAAACCAGAGATGTCTATTCGATGTTTCAGTGTGACAAATGACTGCAGGGTCCATTCTCCCTGAGATAAAACAGTGAAGGTGCAATGTTGGTACTGAGAGGTGAAAGTTAAACACTTGAAGGTCTTCACTATATGATACATTTAAAAATAGCATATGCTAGAGTGAGAGCTACCTTCTAGGGACCAGGAAGTGCATTGCTTTGTCTTAGTAATAAGTCCACAACCACCAGCAGTTGCAATTAGAGTCACTGACTCACTGTGTTTGAGATAATCCAGTAGTCCCCCAGGATCTATCTATCTTCTGCCAAGCATTTGTAGGCCCCAGAATCAATGACCTTGAAGACGGAAGTACTTTCTCCTGTAGTCATTCCTCCTGGTTAATATGCAAGAGAAAGTTCTCCTTTACTCAAGACTTTGCATCTTCTAGTCTACAAGACCCAATTCCCAAAGATGGATTGCTTCCTTCATGGAACACAGTGATGCTTTCATGAGTGCAGAAAGGAGTTCTAATACTATGTATAGCCATACAGTCAACAAATATGTGTTGACAGAGCCTGGTTCTCCTACAGGTCAATTATGTCATTAAAACTGAAGCCTTGGAAAGGAATAGGCCAACCTTAGGATTCTCATTTTTTTTTGCTCTTTCCATAATTAGTACTTCCTGACTATCTACCATACAATATCAAGATATAGCTACTCATGTGATATTTACCCAGCTCAGGTGCACACATTTGGCTCCCCATAGTGAATTACTTATATATGGTGCCCTCTGCTAACATTTCTGCTTCTCTGCTCTACTCTGAATAAAGGCCATATTGGATGTAAGTGAGATATCTAACGCTTCTGTGTGGCTCATTGCTAATACTGATTCCAGATGCCTTCAACTAAACAATACTGCCGCCATCACCATAACTCAAGGTCATCTAACTGGAGAGTGTTGACAGTTAGAGCAGGGTGTTACCTATCACTCTCCTTAAGGAAATGGAGAAATACAGGCTCCATAAAGCGTTCTGAAATAGAACAATGATTGAATGCCTTGTCCAAAGGTGCAGATTAATGAACTGAAGTCAGCCTACAGGGGAGGTCTCTGGGAGCTTGTCTCATCTCAGGGGCTTCCTTCCACTTCAGCCCACTCAGCACTTTCAGCTGGAAATTGCATAATAAAGAGAGAAGGTGTGTTGATCAAATTTTCAGATGACACAAGGGTGGGCTAGCTAGCAAATATGCTGAGTGATAGAACCAAGAATCCGAAAGACTGGACAGGATGAATAATGAGGTACGGCTAACAAGATGAAATTTAGCAGAGACGGAGAGCGGAGTTTCACCCTACTCAGCCTTGGCCTGGAAAACGGTGCTGGTTCTAAGAGTTCTCACTACCCTCGAGGTTGGTGCTGGCTATCACTTGAACTCCATGTGACCAGAAGCCTCAGAGGTTTACTTCTCAGTTCAGAGGTCATCTCCACAAATAATAGATGTTTAAAGACTTGGCTTAACAGTAATTTAGGGGTGGCAGGACGGAAGAGATTGAGTTCAATATCAGGCAGCACTATAACTATGTTTAAGGATCCATTAGGAGCTTGGCCTTTAATATTCAATACAGATTGAAGATAACCTTACATTTCCCCCCCCCCCCCCCAGGTTGAAAACACATAGTTGAGGTTTGGAGTGCAATACTGAAGACCACATTTTAGTTATAAACTGCAACCTGATGACACAGTAAGGGAATATAATGAAGCCCTGTGTAGAACATACAAAAGAGAATGATCTTCAGAGACATTTTAGAACAGGAAGACAGCTTACTCGATAGAATACTTGCCTTGCAAGTGTGAAGCCCTGAATCCAATCCCTAGCATCTTGGTAAAAATGCCAGGCAAGGCGGGAAGCACTTGTAATCCCAGGACCTGGGACTTGCTGTCCAGTGAATCAAACCTAAATGGTAAGACCTGGGCCAATGAGAGACCTTGTCTCAAAAATAGTGAGTTTGCATCGCTGGGGATGATACCAAAGGTTGGTCTCTGTCCTCTACACACATGCACACATATGAATGGTCATCTGTACACACATGTGCTCTCACACACATGACCTTGCATATGTAAGTACATACATATATGCCAGTGTAACAGTTTTCATGGAGAAAAAACAGAATACACACATACATGCATACATGTATACACATAGACATTATATATACAATAAGTATTATATATATGTATATGTATATATATAATGTATAGTTACCTCTGGAGTATACGGAGCTACCTCTGAGCAAGCTCCTTAAATTTGAGTTCATAATCCACTTCCATCCACGTGACTTTGAGAAAGTTACCCCAATCCCGCCTGCCTCACCTCTCTCATGTGCAAAGTGAGAGAAGTAAAGAGATTGCCCCTTGTAGATTTGCTGTTACAATTCTGTTTAGTTAAAACAAATGATGCCAATTTTATCCAGCTGTGAAGATCAATCAAGGCAGTACATACTTGTAGAGCATTTAAAAGTCACACACACACAGGTGAATAAATCTTCCCCAGGGATATGGATAAATATCCTTCAGTGTCATCGTTATAATAAAGCACATTGTGGTGCTTAGAAATACCTCCAGAAAGAACACCTTGTAATGCAGCAGATGGCATCCCATATCTAAATGGTTATTCATTGGTCCTGGATGCTGTGGAGGGATATTTACGTCCATGTAAACAGCACTCTTTTTATGTCTAATTAAAGTACATATTCTGACTCAGCAGGTCAGGGTCAGGGTAGACTGCTCTATGTCCCTAACATACTCTCAGGTAAAGGCAAGGTTGCTCTTCTAGGTGTAGCACTCTGAATGAAGAGATTAGTCAGGGGTCCTTCACTGAGTATCATGAAGGGTCTTCGCAGTCCATGCCCTTCCACAGCATCAGGACTCTGGAATGTTATAAATCTGTGACTATAACCATGCTGAAGCACATTATAACTGAGTTCTCTAGAGCAAATGATCCAACCTCTTACATTGCCATGGTAAATTGCACAAAGCCCTACACCCAAGGCTTGGAGAACATCACGGAGAAGAAGGAGGAATGATTTTAAGATCCAGAGAACTAGGATGATATGGCAGGGAAGCCACACCCATGATATCTAAACAATATGGCCACCTAAACAAAGCCAACACAGTATCAGTTGACATGCCAGTGTGGATGGAGTAAATCTCTCAAGCCAACATCCCTGCCCCCCCAGATGGATAGCTTCAGACAATTAATGACTGCTAAGAGAGGGAGAATCATTCTTCTCCAGGGATTGAACTCCCCTTATAAGTTATCCAATCTCAAGTGATCAGTCCTAAATGCATATACATATGACCAACACTAAGTAGCCTCCACAGGTTGTATTTATATATTAATATATACATAAATATATGCATATATATGTTACAATAATAATTAAAGTGGAGGTCATGAGTTTGAAAGGGAGTTTGTGGGGCATGGGAGGAGCTGGAAAGAAAGAGGGTAGGGTGGAAATGATATAAATACAATGCTCATGCATCACATTCTCGAAAAAAATTAAAAAGAGGAAGGAAGGAAGGAGGGAGGGAGGGAGGGAGAAAAGAAAGGAAGGAATACACTTTACAACAAAATCCAGAATCCTCATGAAAACTGAACTACTTCAACAGATCCAACAGCGGGTTCCTTTCCTAATAGGTGAAACATCTGCTCTGGTTGTGGGCACAGATTTGTCTTTATCAGGTACTGATTGCTCTCTGACTCCTGCCGGCTGCTGCATCCTGGTGTGACCAGAACAAAGCAAGGCAGCTGTAAGATGTCAAGAAGCCTCAGGAGGAAGACAGAGAAGGCCACAGAGAACCAAGGAAGCCCAAATGAGGGATGCTCTGGTCCCTGGCAGGAAGAACAAGAGAAAACTCAACTGTTTTCAGAGGTTGATGAAACCAAGTTGCATGCTAGGAAGATTCTCAAAGATCACCTGATTCCTTCTCCTCTGTGTGCAATTGTTGAAACAAAGCCATTTGAGAAGCTAGAGGTCTGGAAGAATTGGGTGTGGGTAGGATCACCCCTTCAAACCAGGGTGTTTAGCTCCCAATCTAGGGGCCCTCACCTAGCCTATGACAAACTCATGCTTCTTCCAAGGTCTCCCACCTGTCATGCTGCTCGGTCTGTCCACCATGTCTCTTTCTTCTTCAGGTACCTCCAGGGAAAGAGGGGCTGAGAGTGATTCCAATGACACAATTAGAGAGCAAAAGGGGTTCATAGAGGTTAAATTTCTGAGAAAAGGGCTGTTCTGAAACATCTGATAATTCTGCATCATTCACGTTGCTCGCCATCGCTGCCCTGTGAACTATGACACCAGCACACATGGATCACTTTCCTGGTGTTGAGGATAGGGCCATGGCAGACCACTCAAATGGCCTAGAAACCTCTAAGGAGAAGTTGGAAACCTAGATGGAACTGATTTACACCGGAACAGCCCATTTCTTCCAAATCCCTGTATCCTTCTGTAGGTTGAGAGCCTAGATATTCTAGGAAGGAAACTAAGTCACCAGTACATATAAACATGGAATAACCAATACCCAGGTTTATCCTGAAAGGCTAGCCTGTTGGGTGATCTCCACCTACCTGCTTAACTGCCAAACTGTTCTCCTACATGGCTTTCTACAACTCCCTGAGAATCTGTGAAGAGATATTTTTTTTCCATTTGTTAATTTCTGCAAGCTCTTCAGCATTTAGGAGTGAAATATCATCTTTCTATGTGACCTAAACATCTGGTCACATAGCTCCAATTCTCTATATATAAATTTATTAGGGGACACATACACACACACACACACACACACACACACACACACACACACAGATAGTAACCATTCATCACTTTAAAAAGAGAAAGTGCATTATTTTTGACATAAATAAATTCACAGCAACAGATATATTATACATATTAGCAAAAGAAGGGCCCCCAGCTAATGATGTTCTTGGAATCCTTCCAGAATCAAGCATTTACTGGTCACTAAGGCACTGATGGTCTAGTCTCCTGAATGCAGCCCAAACCAGGAATCCAGAGGCTGCTGGTCCATAGAAAGGTGACATATGGTTCACTACAGTTACTTGATTGGGTGATTTTTCAAAATCTGCAGAACTAAAGTGTTGCTACTCATTTATCAATCTGCCCAGGTCTATGATAACACATGGTTAGGTTTGAAGTCAACTACAAGCCACAAGGACAGTCTGCAGGCTATTGACATTATCATACTGATTATTCCTAGAAAGGAAAGAACACATTGCTCTCCTCTAATGTATGCAGATGCATTGCCCCACTATTACTTTAGACTGAAAAGTGTATACAAGTTTAGACTTATGTGCCAAAGAAGCAGCAGAATCAATATTTGCCCTATAAGTTTAAAAGTGTTTGGCGTTAGAAACAGATCATGTGGACTCTAGAAACCCAAACTAGTAAATCCTGTTGCCAGCTTGTCAACCCATCTTTGGCTTCAACATTACAGCAGCAGGCAATGACAGAGCCAATGTCATTGGCTCCCTACAATGTTACAACTCTTCACAGAGAGGAAAGGTTCCCTGCAGTGTAGGTAAAGATGTATGAATTTCAGAACCACAGCTGCTCTTAATAGGCAGGTGTCTTGGTTTCATTTCCTGTTGCTATGATAAAATACCCTGTCAAAAGCAACTTAAATTGAGAATGTGTTTATTGGACTCACAATTCCAAGTTATAGTCCATCACTGCCGAGAAAGCAAAGCAGGAACCTGTAAGCATCTAATCCTATCCACAACCAAGAGGAGAGAGAAAAAAAATACACACATGCTTATTATACAGTTTGCTTTCTCTACTCTCATATAGTCCAGGACCCAAACCCAGGCGATAATATCACCTACATGGGGCTGGGTCTTCCCACATAAATCTAACCAAGGTCAATGTGCAGAGAATAAGAGGCCTTAGAGGAGTCAACTCTAAGTGAGACATCTCCATCAAATCCATCCTCATAAGACTCAGTGATCATTATAAAGAGGGGATAAAAAGATTGTAAGAGCCAGAGATAGTAGATGTCTGTAAAACAAAACAAAACAAAACAAAAAACAGTATTTTCTAGATATGAAAGGGCCATTGCACACATAAACACAGAGCAGCTCTGAAAGTATGTACCAGATCTGTACAAGATCAAGCCAGATAAAATCCCAGCACGAATGGGAAGTGGTTCATGAAGTTCCACACCTAGTTGAGAAGCTATTGGCAACTGATAAAAGCTGGGGGCAAGAGAGTAAGTTTATTTCAAAGATGTGGCCCCTGAGAGGCTACCCATATTCTAGATGTACCTACACCCTTGTACATACAGCCAGAGCTGAGTGGACTTGGTGGTTTAAGAATAAAACAAATGGAAACACACAAAGTTTGGAAGAGAGAGTGGTAAGGGGGACAAGAGGAATTGGAGGAAGGGCAGACTTAATCAAAACACATGTCATATATGAAAGTTAATAAAAAGGTAGATTTTGCTGTGCAAAAAAAATCATTTTTAATGCTAAATTGTCAGTTTTTGTATTGTTCTTGCTTACTGCTTCCCGTGTCTGATGTAAAATAAATACCTGCTTTCTGACAAAAAAAGACAATCTCCCACAGACATTCCTATAGACCAACCTGATCTAGATAATTTTTTAATGAGACTATTTTCTCAAGTGATTCTAGATTATGTCAAGTTGATAGTCAAAACCAGTGCTCACGGTACATATCCCTTTCTGAGTATTTTTCAGAGAGGCCTTTGGTATTTTCTTAATCCTTATCACTCTCAGGACCTGCCACCTGCAGGATAACAGTAGGAGGAAGACCCATGAGAGATGACCTGCAAGTTTTGCTTACAGTTGCAAAGGTAGTACCAAAAGCCCTCTTATCCATATTTGCATGCAATTTTCTGCATTTGCTTTAATGGCTATGACATTTCATTAATTCTGATTCATTGTGTACTCAAGCCAATGCACATGCAGTTTAGTCCCATTTGCTGACAGAAAATGGAAGCTGAAAAATTCTAAGTCAGAGTAATAACTGAAGGTGTGTAATTACTCATTACCCAATCAGCTAGCAGGTTCAAGGGGCAAGAATGGTTTGGAGATAAATTGCAACTTTTGTGAGTGAATCTGACAGGCTGGGTTACTACGTGTGTTTCTTTTGATTAATGACACAAGGAAGAGAGGTTTAGAAGAGTTGTTCCCACTGATTATGCTACTCCTAGGCTGACCCTTCAAATGTTTCTACCAGTTACCAAGGAAAACATAAATTATGTGAGCAAAGTGAGAATTTCGTAAAAACACAAAATGTTACAGGCACAACTCCCGTGCTCTAATTAAAAAGAAACTCAAAATGATAGGTCCTAGGATGATGCCAGGATGGGTGATTACTTTCTGTGACAGATTTCAACTTTCTCAGAAAATGCACTTACTAAAATGAAGAAACAGCAAACAGAGTTGGA
>CABHPQ010156036.1:0-40000 GCA_902168405.1 Peromyscus aztecus
CAGGAGACAAACCCCGCGGAAAGCGCTGGAGCGGCTCCCGCAGCCCGACCCGGTGGCCTGGGATTCGGCGCCCAGCCTCCGCCTGCGCGCCCGCTCCGCTTCTCCCACGAGCCGCGCGTGGGCGGCGCCGAGCCTGACCCCGCGTAGACCCGCCGGCCGCGCAGGCCCCGCTCGCACGGCCCACAGGGGCCGTGGGAAAGTTTCCCCCCCGCCTGTGCTCAGCCCCTTACCGGAGCAACCAAAGTCTGTGCTTTCTCCCCAGCCTTCACCTAGCGCCTCTGGAGTGCAGACTCTAAGCTCTGTGCTGGGTCTGTTCCCAGCTTAAAATCGGCAGACGTCCTGACGGCCACCCCTCCTCATCCCTGACTCTAAAGGTGGCACCGCTACCTGGGTTTAGTTTTCCCTCCTGATGCGTCTCTGTCGCTTACCTTCTGGTGACTGGGGTGCCACCCATGCGCAACCGAGATTAACCGCTAAAGAGATCTGGCTCTTGGCAAATTACAGTTGAGAGGTGAGTCGGTGACGAGGTAAATCAGGAGTGCTATTCAGGAAGTGAAGGGGCCCTGTGGAGTAAATGTTTACTAGTCAGTCTATAAACTTTAGATTCGGAGCAATTAAAATAGCTGATCAAAAGATTCCGAATCTTCAAAGCATGTTTGGTAAGTTGGTTTCGGGGATAGGGATCGAAAGTAGAAGGAAATCCCCCAATATATCTTGCTTTCACTGATAAATACAAAAGTTTACACTTGCCTGGAGTGTCTTATTTGGGCTTTCCAATGATTTCTCCTCCGGGAAGTGAAATAACAACCAACACAATGCTGGGCACGGTACTCACACTTGTGAACCTGGTACTGATTAGGGCGGCCAAGAGAAGAGGATTGTCTTCGTCGGGAGTTAAAGACCCACAAATGCAACAACACAGTTGAAGGGCAGCCTGGGCTTCAGCATGAGACCCTGGCTCCAGTGCCAAACAACAACAAAAAACTTAAAAGTCAATGTCATCACACACACACACACACACACACACACACACACACATTACAGATCAACATACCTATGTTTCGGTGGATAAAATACTAGCAAAGGAACCTAGCATACAGTATGATGAGGTGTGGTTTATCTCACAAATCCAAGGGTGGTATAACGTACAAAAGTAATATAGCATCCCATTTTATGAACTAAAGGACAATGATGAAATGATCCTCAACAGATGAAGGGAAGGCTGGTGGGTCACTGAAGAGTCAAAAGACAGGAAAACAGTAAACTGAACAATTATTACAGACTGCTTGGGTAGAGACGGGCCTCTTGAGTTAGGGAGACCATCAACTCTAAGGGGGATTGAAGTTTTATTTGGATTTAGGATGTCCTGTCCAGTGATTTTCCCCTTCATCCATTTTTCTGTTGTTCTGAAGGTGTCTGTATGTCCCTTCGATTGCAGTCAGGGATTGCATCTCTTCTGCGTAATTATTGATTTTCGAGGGTAAGAGTGAGCACCCCAACCTCCTCTCTCCTTCATGGCTTAACAGGTATGCAGAGGCCAGCCACATGTAGGGGAAATGAGTGACATTTGAGAGAAATGGAAATGCAATGCTGTGGACAAAAGCCACAAAGAAGTGAAGACTCACTGCCTATTGCTGGGGGGCAGAAAGCCATTAACACACACACACACACACACACACACACACCCCTAGACTTGGGTTTTTGTTCTCCTCTTTCTCATATCCTGTAGGCCCAATGCCAGCCTCAAAACATTTGACTAAATTCAACAACACCTTTCATGATCACGCACAAGGAACGGATAGGAATTCCCTCAACCTGGGAAAGGGTAACTATGAGACGCCCACCGTTCGTACCATAACCACTTAGGACAGAATGGTTGCTGTTAACTAAAGTCAGGAAGAGGACAAGCTCACCTATTCTTACCACTCCTTTTCAGTGTTGTACTGTAGGCTTTATCCAGGGCAACTAAGCAAGGGATTTTCAAACAGCTAAAGCCAATAAATCAGACAGAGAAAAGTAATTGTCAAATACGGAACCTGGACAACAGGCCTCAGAACTGGAAGACAACCCACACAAGCTCTCGGCTCAGTAAACAGAAATGATCCAAACCAAAATGTATTAACTGTGAAATGGTAAATAACATGCATCAAAATAAACCCAAATAGCATCCAGCGTGGGGAGAAAACAGAACAGAATGAAGATTCAGAAGCCAAAGTGACATTGAACTTCTAAAAACAAACAATACACGGTAAATTCTGTGGGAAATTATTTGCAGTACTGAAATTCATGAAGTGGGAAGTTACAAATATTTCATCTATACAAGGTCTTCAATGTTCATTTCATACCCTCTTGCCCATACTACAACAAAGGTGTGTAAGAGTTCTAATAAACGAACATTGAAGGTCACATTCCAAACAATTAAGGCAGGCAAAATAGACACACCCTGTTTGTTCATAGCATAGTTCCATGATCTTTAATGTCCTGTATTATAAAGCAAAAAAGAATTTACTCATTTAATTGAGACCTGAATAGGGAGGTTGTTGTGAATTACCCAGGTAGATCAAATCTGGCTTTAGAAACAAAACCATTCTCTGTGTGGAGTCAGAAAGGTGAGATAATAGGTTATTTCAAAGTGTTTTGAAACCTGAGAGGGACTGACCTTCCAATGGTGGAAGTAGCCATGTGAAAAACAGAAGGTGGGTGTGGACACCTTCTAGAAGGAAAGATGTGTTATTTAGCCACAGTGGCAATGCCTACTTTTCAAAGAACTTTTAAAGGGCCTTGCATTTCATAAACAGCCCTGAAAGAAGAAACAAGACCAATGTCTTGATGTTTCCTGATTAAGGAATGTAAATCCAGTTAGTTTTCCCCATGAAGTCACAGAATAGTCAGAAATGGTAGGGTGACAGTTTGGCAAACCAAAGCACGGGATGCCCAGTTAATATTGAACTTTGGAAGAATTGTTTCCTCTGAATTCCCACACTCCCTCCTGGAGGAAAAGGAAAGTTCAAACGACCCTGGAGCTAATGAGACTCACCAGATGCAGGAAGACAAAGAAGATTGACTAGGGTTCTCCCTAGCTATAGATGCACCCAACAATTGCTGGAAGAGGAGACATTGGGCAGGAAGCTCCAAGGATGTCACTATGCTGGGGTGAGAGTGTTGTGGCGAAGCAGCTGCCTTCTGGTTACCCCTGTCCCTATAAATCCTCACCATTGGTGGTTAATGACTGTCAACCAGAGTAGAGTCTAGACTCACCAAGGAGACAAGCCTACCGGCGTGTTCATGAAGAATAACCTAGAGTAGGTTATGAGGAGAGAAGACCCTCCCTGAATGTAGGCAGCACTGTTCCAATGGCTGGGGTTCCAGACTCTGTAGATGAGAAAGTTAGATGAGCATTCACCCTCTCTGCTGCCTCCCTGTACAATGTGACCAGCTGCTTCAAAGGTATGCTACCAGGACTTCCCTGCCTTGATGGGCTAAATACTCTCATTGTCAACCGCTGGTCCCCTTATAAATGTGAAATGAAGAAACATTTTCCCCCAATAAATATCATAGCAAATATCTTAACAAATTCACAATAGTCTGATTTTCCAATATTTTAGGGGAAACATCTTACTCTTTAGCAAAAGGGCAGAAATAACTTTATGACTACTAGACATGGGATAAGTAAATGTGGTTTAACTATTAGACTATTGAAATTAAATATTTGCCAACCTTACTTCTCATCTCATAGTGGCTAGTGGACTGCTTAAGCATTCTAAATTTTATATATGATAATAGTCTTTGTACAGTCATTCATCAGTATCCAGGATGGAGTGTTCCAGGGTTCCATCCAATACCCAAACCTGGGAAAACTCAAAATCCTTGTGCAAAATTGTGCAGTATCTCCATGTATTCCACACCTATCCTCCTATACACTATTAATTTTTTTAGTTCTAGGGATTGGATCTTATGCATGGTAAACTAGCATTCTACCACTGAGCTACATCTCTTTTTTTTTCCTTCTTGTGTTATTTTGAGACAGTTTCACTAAACTGCTTAGGCAGGCCTATAACATGCAACCCTCCTGCCTCAATCTTCCAAGTAGTTGAGATTACAGGCTTATGCTACCAAGCCTGCCACCACAGACTTCTTTTTTAGATTCTATATAATTTTTTATGGGGTAGTGTGCACTTGTAAGTCAAGGTTCCCAGGGAGTCCAGACAGAGATGTTGGGTCCTCTGAAGATAGAGTTACAGCTGATTGTGAATCACCTGGTCTGGATGCTGAGGGCTTATTTTCTCTGCAAAAGCAGTAAGCGCTTACAAACACTGAACCATCTCTTACAACCACTGAACCATCTCTCCAGCCCCAATCCCACACAGATTTAAAATGGTCTTTAGATTTGTTATAATTCTTAATACAATGTAAATGTAATATAAGTAGTTGTTACATTGTTTAAGGACTCTTGACAAGAAAGGAAACCTTCCAGTATGAACACAATTTTGTTTTGTTTTTTTTAATATTTTCTGGTTTAACTGAAGATTGAATTTCTTGGAGTGGGATCTTGGTAGCTGATTTTGAAGATGATGAAATTGTGGACAGGGATGGACAACCACACTATCTGATTATAAAATTATATAACCTTTGTCTTTAGTTAAAATTCTCAGCTAAGGCTAGAAAAATATTCTTTATAAGCCTAACACTATGTGCCACAATCAATCTTATTTGAGTCCCCAGCAGGATATTTACTTGCTTTGAAGACAGCAGGCAGTTCAAAATAAGAGGTTTGATGTAATGGTATTGATGAGTATGAAAGACAGATTTTTCTGAACGCCAAAGTTTGCAGTTGGGACAGATTCATGCAACAAAAGATAGCGTAACAAAAGAAAAAGCTGTTCACTTACAGGGGCAGTGCATGTTTTGACAGAAAGGCCGTTGCAGTTCAAGGCTGTGGTGTACAAATGTGCCGTAAATGGTGTCGCAGCAAAGAACAATACACTTTAGGGAGGTGACAAAGGAAAACAGCTCCAGGCTTTAACAGGTGAGCAATGGACATTATGTTGGTAAATTGTCATGTGCTGTTCCAGTCTATTGAGAAAATGACTCAGGAAGCAGGGTTGCCACCACCCCCATTTCAGACCAAAACGTATTTGTCTCAAAGTGTCCTCCAAAGCTCCTTGGCTTGGGATAAGATGCCAACTAACTCTTTTAACAGGGAGAAGAGAGAGCAACCAACTAAAGAACACAAGAGTGAAACATTGTGCTCTTGAGAACAGCTAAAAGGTAAACCATTCCTGACAAGTGTTACTATTTATCCCTTGGGGTGAAAAAGTGAAAAAGAGAAGCCAGGAGTGTGGGCACGGAGGTTCAACAGTGAGAAACTCAGCCATGGAAAGACAGCCCAATCAAGAACTCCAGCTGCCTGCCCCAACTTCTCCAGTCAGTTTCTGTGGGATGCAGTGAGTGAGCATCAAATCTGATGGTATTATCTTTGTCTGTTATTATTCATTCTTTTACTTGGAAGCAATACTTGAGGATACATTCTTGTGAACTCCAGTTGACTTCCTAGCTAACTTCTGTTAGATGTTTTAAGCACACAGTTTGATGATGCTCTGCTGTCTATTATCTGTCTGTCTGTCTGTCTGTCTATCTATCACTTGCTCTTTATTCTTTAGATTTTGCTTCCTACATAGTAAACTCACTCATTCAAAACCACAAACAGCTATCATAGATCATTCTCTGGATTGTGCAGAAGAAGGTGGTAAAGTAGAGGAAGGTAAATTCATGGAAATAAAAGCGGCTGACAGAGTCATCTGGTGCTGCTTTCTCTGAGGCAATAAGCAGGCATTGCATCTCTTGTATGGAACAGAATTCACATCCCGTTTGAAGGGAATAAAGAGTGGAAAGGAAGATGTTTCATTTTATGAGTCACTGTTATGATTTGGGAAGGGGCAGAGACTTCCTCTGCACTTGGATTGTTTTGAAATCAACAGTCTTTATATTTTGGGGAAAGTATTTCGGTCTCTATCAGTATCATTCATAGCAGAGGTGATACTTCAAATTTTGAATTCACCAGGAGAAAAGTAGAGAATCTTTGGATGGGTGGGGGACTTCTAGCATTTTTTAAGCCAAATTGAAATTGTATTAAAAGACTGTGAGAGTTGGAAGAATAACCACATGGTGTCCAGTGCAGCCAAGAGGCTTAGGAGAGTGAAGAAGGCCACATGGATCTGCATGAAGGACCACAGACCAGCAGAGATGTAGCTCTCTGAAGCCATGATGCCTTCCCTTGGATCCCAGTCTACCATTTCAAGTGTATAATCTTGGCATTCACATCTGAAAAGGGAAATAACAATGACACTTAGAGAGTTAGGAGGTTTTGTGATTTTTCCCCCCAAGTGGAATTCTTTGAAAGGTTACCTGGCACATATTAACCACTTAGTAAACACCAATCATTGTTAGTGTAAGACATAAATCATTATGGTCCCTTTCCAGGATGAGGTACATTTAGAGATCATCAGAGCATCACAGAGAAACAGGAAGCACTAGGTACTATGTTCCCTCTCTGGTAGTTGCCACCTGCTTTTCTAGTTCATCTAGGGTTGAAAAATCACAGGTAGTCTGCTACATGACTGAGCTCACATGTCAGAAAAGGAGGGAATCCCAAGCCCCAAGATTTAGATATGGCTTTGTGTCGTGAACAAATAAGATATGGAATTTGGGGATGGGACACCACTAGACACAGAGAAATGTGATTAGGAATATCAAAGCCATTATTTTGAGCCAAATCAGTGTGCCAACCATTTTTACCTTTTGTCCAGGCCAATACCCTATGTCTGCAGAACCAAAAACAATATGCCAATTTCGATGGAGGAAAACTAATAAAATGTAGTGGCCTGATTCATACAAAGTCAGATTAGGAAATCAAGAATGATAAAGGGACAAGGGACCATCACATTAAGAGATCATGAAAAATTAGTTGGAAGGGCAATCTGTGGAGCCCAGGTTTGACAGAACAGCAAGAAGTCCAGAGAGACACTAAGTTAACCTGAGTGTGTGTATATCCCTGCAGCTGACCAGTCTTAAAGCTAAAACCAGAGCTACTGAAGAGATTGTCAGTGCTTGTAGGTAACCGGCTGGAAGACAGGCGAGAAGAGCTTCCCTGAACTCTGCTCTGTCTTTATGAACGGTAGGAGTTAAGTAGACACAGTCTAAAATGAACTGGGGTTATATGACATCATAAAAAGGGGAAGTTTCTGATGTTATCACTGCAGTTCGTCAATGACTACTGGAGTAATGGCCAGAGTAAATCAGGAACCCTATTAGCATCATATTGTTACTGCATAAAACTTACATGTATAATATATATTTTTCTTTTTTTATTTAGCTGACAACTTTTTTCTTTAGTTAAAAATAGATTCTTCTACAGTGTATCTTGATTACAGTTTCCCCTCCCTTTACTCCTTCCAGTTCCTCTCCACTTCCCCTCCTCTCCAGATCCACTTCCTTTCTGTCTCTCATTAGAAAAAAAAAAAAAACCAAAAAACAAAACAGGCTTCTAAGAGATAACAACCAAACATGACAAAATAAAATATAATAAGATAAAACATAAACCTTCACATCAAAGTTGGACAAGGCAAACCAACAGAAGGAAAAGAGCCCCAGGAGAAGGCACTAGAATCAGAGACCCTCTCATTCACATAGTCAGGAGTCTTATAACAATACTAAACTGAAAGTTACACTGTATTCATGGAGGACCTGGTGCAGACCCGTGTTGGCCCTGTGCTTGCTGCTTCAGTTTCTGTGAGTTCACATGACCTTGGCTCACTTGACTTAGACGGCCTTGTTGTCCTGGTGTCCTCCATCCCTCTGGCTCTTACCGCCTCCTCTTCTGCATGGTTTCATGGGCTCTGAGGAGAGGGACTTGATGGAGACACTTAGAAAGCTGTGTGTTCCAAGGTCGCTCTCTGTGAAATGTCTGGCTGTGGGTCTCTATATTTGTTCCCATAGGCTATAGGAAGAAACTTCTCTGATGATAGTTGAATATGGCACTGATTTATGAGGACAGCAGAAAAAAATTAGGGATCATTGTATTGATTTTTGCTTTTTAGACCAGTAATATTTGGTTTGACCCTAGGTCTCTAGGCTATCTGGTCTCTGGTGCTTGTTCACCTAAGCAGTGTTGGGCATGGGTTTCATCTCATGGAGTACGCCTTAAGTCTAATCTGTTATTAGTTGGTTATTTCCACAAGTTTTGTGCCACCATTGCCCAAGCATATTTTGCAGGAAGGACAGATTGTAGATCAAAGATTGTGTGGCTGGGTTGGTCTTTGTGTCTTTTAAAAAATTTATTTTATTTTATTTTATTTATTTTATTTTTGTAGCTTGCAGAGTAGTTTCCCATACCAATGACACTAAAAGATGGAGGTGGAGGTGAAGGTTCTTTGTAGGCATCAGATCAACCTCTTCATGTTCAATGAGTTATGTGTGTGCTGTCTTCAGCAATGGGACCCAGCTATCTGTTTGCAGAGAGAAACCTATGATCTTGGCAACAGCCTGGGTTATTTGGGGATTTCCATGGGACTCCTTTGGCCAACAGTTCAATTGGATGTAACTCAGTCCTGGAATTGAAAGCCTTGTTCTGTAACAAGAGATGGCCAGTTGAGACTCTGTATCTCCCATGATTAGAAGACTTCATTAGGATCACCTTCACATATTTTAGGAAGTTTTGACTGAACTATATTTTAATACCACCCATTAAATGTCCCTCAGTTCCAGCTGTCTCTCCCCGCATTCCCTCCCTCACCCTGATCTTCCCTCTGCCTCCCCACCTGACCATATCATTCCCGTTCCCACCTGTCCCCAGTCCACCTGTAAAATATATTCTATTTCCCCTCCCCAGGGAGATCCATGTGCCCCTCCTAGTTCCTTCCTCTATACCTGACCTCTCTGGGATTATGAATTGTAGCTTGGCTATCATTATTATTATTTAATAGCTAATATCCACATATAAGCAAATACATACCATATTTATCTTTCTGAGTCTGGGTTACCTCACTCCAGGATGAATTTTTCTAGTTGCATCCACCTGCCTGCAAATTTCATGATGTCAGTTTTTTAAACAGGTGAGCAACAATCTATTGTGTAAGTGTACCACATTTGCTTTATCAGTTCTTCTGTTGAGAGACATCTAGGTTGTTTCCAGTTTCTGGCTATTATGAATAAAGCAGTAATAACATGGTTGAGCAAGTGTTCTTTGATAGGATTAAATATCCTTTGGGTTTATGTCTAAGAATGATCCAGATCTTGAGGTACATCGATTCCCAACTTTCTGAGGAACCACCATACTAGTTTCCATTGGTCTGTACAAGTTTTTACTTCCACCAGCAATGGAGGAGTGTTCCTCTTATTCCACATCCTCGCCAACATAAGCTGTCATTTGTGGTATTGATCTTAGCCATTCTGACAGGTGTAAGATGAAATCTCAAAGTAGTTTTGATTTGTATTTCCCTGATGGGTAAGGATGTTGAACATTTCTTTAAGTGGTTCTCAGTCATATGAGTTTCTTCTATTGAGAATTCTCTGTTTTGATTTGTACCCCATTTTAAAAAATTGGATTATTTGGGTTTTTGATATCTAGTTTCTTGAGTTCTTTATATATTTTGGATATTAGTTCTCTACAGATGTGGAGTTGGTAAAAATATTTTCCCATCCTATAGGCTCCAGCTTTGACTGAATGAATGATTGTGTTCTTTGCCTTACAGAAGCTTTATAAATAGTGTTGTTAGTGCTGTTGAAACTCAAGCCAGAATACATTTATCAAGAATTGTCATTCTTCAATCCCTAAAATACACTAATAGACAACATTTCTTGCAAAGGAACAAAAGCATAATATTTTGAAACTACCAAATAATATTGAAATTTATGATTTTAAGCATCATGATCTTTGGCAAAAATCACATAATAACTTTGACACAATATTTCTTCAGTTCTAAAAATAACTTACTGTAAATACATTTTAATCAGCTGTTGTAATTGCTCAATACATACAGTATAAAAAAGTCTTTTAAACAATAAGGTCACTAAAATATTAATTTCCACTCGAATTGTTTATTATTATAGCATGTCAATTATCATAATAATTATTAAGTAGAATTAACATTAATTTAAGAATAACAGTCAAGAATTATATATTTTTGATACTAACCTTTCATTTTAGATAGTCTCATTCAGATTATTGACACCCAATAATGAGAGTCTGATGCTCATTACCTTACCTTGTTAAGTTAATAATTCAAAGTGATCTTACATAGAAAACTCATTCATTTAGTACAGACTATTACTGGTTTCAAAGACACCACTTATCTCTTCCATCTTCAAATGCTTTGGGATCCCTTCCACATGTTTGTTGTTTCATTTCAGAACATAAGTGATTGAAGCTTTTTTTTTTATCAGAAAGAGGGAGAATAAATAAAAACAGGGTAAAGCTTGGTTTGTATGTGCTGCCATTATAAAGTAAACTTCATAATACTTCCTCTAGCTCACTCTGCGAAGAACACAAGCACTGACTCTCAGACTGCTGTCTGCTGTCCCTACAAAAGACTAAACCTTCAGGTTGTCCTAGCATTTAAAGTCATGGTCTTAAACACCATGAAAACACAATCTACAGATTTATCAAAACATCAGCACTTGCATTGTCTGAGTTATTTCATGCAGCTCTTTATGGATTTCAGTATTAAGAATGGTTGTCTCTCCTGTCCTTTATTGAAGTAATCCCAAGTTTTCAGCTTAATAATCTCATCTGTTAATTTTACTGCTAGCTACCTGGTGAATAAAGAAACCTATATTATCAACTCCCCGAAGAAAAAGGTATGAGACTTGCTCAGATGGAATACAACTTGTATGACAAAGTTCTCAATATATTGTACCCATGAAATTGGGCATTGGTATTTGCCAGTTGTATTATTTTGAATATATACAATCGATTGGTATGAAAGACACTGATAATGTTACTAGTTTGAGTCTTTCACTAAGTGCCTGTGCCTCTTTGGAAAAAAAAAATAGGTAAACCTGCCTTAACTTAACGTGATGATAGAACTTAAAAGTCCAGATGGCATCTGAGAAAGGAAATAGACAACAAAAGTTAGGCCTATGTTTTCCAGACAGTACCCACTACCGACTGGCCTGTTTGGTTTCCGCTTTGTTGGAAGAGGAAAATATCAAATGATTGCTAGTACATTGTCATTTCTGATCATGTGAAGGTAAGCTTTTTTTTTTTTCACTTTAAGATCTGTACTACAGAAATACTATAATAAGGGGAAAAAACTCTTTCAAATTGTGTGAAGTAATGAATAGAATGCACTTCCCTGCAAAACACTGTAGTGACTGTGAAAACAACAACAAAACAAAGGAGGAGTGCCCTGTGCAGCCTGAGGTGTCAGTGCTTGGGATGGAGGCTTTACCATGTCCATCACCAATAGCAAATTGCAAAGCCATGTGGAAACATGAGCACAGGAGCAATCCAGGACCCATGGGTACAAAGGCACAAAATACTGAATCACTTGGCAAGGTATAGAGGAGTCCTCCATTTCCTGGACCAGTACCAAACATTCATGTTATCAAGAGTTGTGATAGCTTTTTCCTGGTGGTCATACTGTTCAATCACATTGTACTTGCCATCTATGCAAAGAAAATTATCTGAGTTATTAAAGTTTTTCACCAAACGCAGAATTTTATTAACCCTTATAAGGTCACATTTTGATGTTAAACATATTTTTTTGTCAATAATCAGATATTGCACTGGTGCTGGAGAATGTAGGGGTTAATAAAACAAGAATGATTTCTACTCCCATGAAAGTCATACTGTATTATAGAAGCGAGTCAAACAGTTGTCCACATGAAAGTAAAATCAAAGCAACATAAAGTAAGAACACAAGACAACATACTGGGATTTGAATGTGGGAGCTCAGTGAGTCTTTCTAAGGAAGCGATGATTGAGATGTGTCTGAAATAGAGGATGGGTGTTTGGTGAATTGAAAGGCTACAGGTGATGTCAATGGATGACAGAGTCTATGCCAAGATCCGGGTGCTGGGTCACAAGTGGTAATTTTAATAAACAAGGGGGCCATAGTGAGAGTACTATACAATGAGACGGGCAATGTATAAAGAGCTTCACTAGGTGTGCTAAATATGTTGTTCTTTGGCTCTACAGTAGTAAGATTTCGTTGAAGTGTTAAGCAACTGGGTGGATGCAGTAGGGTTTGTGTTTTCAAAATCTCACTCTGACAAAAGTGTGGAAAGCTACTAAGAGTGAGTTAAAGATAGACTCCAGCACACTGGGTAGGTGGCTACTCCAGTAGCCTGGAGAAAAATTGCTGGAGTAATGACAGGAAAGGAGTTACTTTCATATTTGAAAGATCCGAGGGAACAAATGGGCAGGTAGGGAAAGCTGATGTCTTTGATGGCCATGTTGCTTCTGGTTTGCATAACTGACTAGTTGGGAGTAGCATTAAAATTAAACTAAGGACACTGGAAGAGAACCAGATTTTAGAAAGGAAGATCAAGTATTAGATGGCAGATATGAAATCTGAGGTCCTGTGGGGTAGTCAAGGGAAAAAAAAAACCGCCAACTAGGTAGGTGGAATTGTGAGTTTGTGCGGTCATTAGTGTTAATTGTCAACCTGATAGACTCTAGAATTACCTGGGAGATGCCTCTCTTGATATGCCTGTGGGGGTGTCTTGATTGCAGTCATTGCGGTGGGAAGACCCACCTAGTGTGGGTGGTACTGCTCCCTGGCTGGGATCCTGAGTTGTGTAAATGGAGATGTGGAAGCGAACCGCAGCACATTCGCTCATTTGCTCTCTGCTTCTTGACAAAGGATGCACTGTGGCCAGCTGCATCAGGCTCCTTGCACCCTGAGCCAGAATAAACCTTCTTCTCTTCTTTAGGTTTATTTCATCAGAGTGTTTCATCTCAGCTATAGGACAAGAAACTAAGGAAGGCTGGAATTCAAACGTGTGACTGACCATTTGTGTAGCTGGTCACCATTGTATTAGTTTTGTTTTGGGAACAAACTTAACAATATTTTAAGAACCCTGGTACTGTCCATTTGGGAGCATTCGCTGCTATTCTTGTGTCTTCTGTTTCCTGGAGTTTGACTAGATGCTTTCAAAGTTTATCCTCTTTGGTTACCAATAGATAGGTGAAGATTAATCCTAACCAAGAGCCTTTGGAGCCAGACGTGGTAGCTCACCCCTGCGATTCCAATACTGAGGAATCTGAGGCAGGCGGGTTCTGCAAGTGTGAGGCCAGCCAAGGCTACATAGTGAGTTCCAGGCCAATCTGGGCTACAGGGTGAGACCCTGTCTTTAGGTTATCTAAATATTTAACTTTTTGCAGCTCCCGATACCGTGTTATTTTTCTTAGTGTACATGTGTTTCTTATTTCAGCTATGTGCTTGTGCTGTGACATACCTGGAAGATGAAACTGGGTAGCTAAAAATACAATTGAAAAAAATGAAGAAATAACACATTTTCAAGGCACCAAATGTTTTAAATTTTACTGCAAAACGACTAATGGGAGAAGACTGTGAGCCAACCATATGCTTTTAACACTCCGTAGACAAGCTAGTCAGTTCCTGTTGAGGATTATGCGTTTGCTCCATAAAGAACTGGGGTGTTTCTCCTACAAAGCATGCAGCTCCCTCTCCTCCATTTCCCATTTAACATCCCAGATCTTCATCTCTCCCCACCTGTATGAGCCTTTGTAAAACCCAAATGTCAACTCCCTTCTCTTCACTCAGTTTTTCTCTATTTTCACAAGAAATGGAGCATGCCCAGTATTCTGCATTCTGTGGTTTTTATGGATGCCATAATGCCACACATAGTAGTTTGCTTTAAAAATCTAGGGGGTAAGGATGAAGAAATGGCTCGGCCGCAAAGAGCACTTACTACTCTTCCCAGAGGACCTGGTTTTAGTTCCCAGCATCATCAGGCAACTGTCTGACAGTTTCCTGGCTTCAGGGGATATGGCATCCTCTTTTAGCTTCTATGCATGTGTGTGTGCGTGCGTGCGTGCGTGCACACACACGTACACACACACACTAAATAATAATAATAATAATAACAATAATAACACATATCAGAGAAATTACAAAACCCAGTTGGTTATTCCATCATGAGTTGAGTCCTGTCCATGCTCACTGGCTTCCCCTGTGTTCTTCCTTCCGTCACTTACCTCAGCCAAACCTCTGGCTGCTGTACTTCTAGCTCCCTCTTCTAACAGTCTTTTCATCTCTTGCCCTCTCTATCCACCACAGAGCAGTGTAATGTCTATCTAGTTCTTTAAGTTTTCACATCTCACTTTTCTCACCAGTGAAAACCCCTCTCCAGGAGCCAGTGCCTATCCTATCCTTCCAGGAGAGTGGGAGATGATGACTCTTTTTACACTGGGATATTTGAAACTCTTTTTTTTATTATTTCTAAAACAAATGTGGGCCATTTTCTCAGTGCTTCAGGGAGGAGTCCATGAATGGACAGAAAGTTTGTTTCCCAGAGAGGCTGTTTCCTGAAGTAAAGACCAGGTAGGGGTGGCGATGGGAACAGATGTGAAATATGAAAGCTAGAAGGACGGCATCAGCTGACATGCTATGAATAAACATTCTTCTATTTTTGACAGTTTCATTGCAGAGACTCGAGTATTTGCAGAGTAACTGAGAAGAGAAGGACCATCCAGTAACCAAGTAATCAGGAAGGAGGAAAAACAGTGTGCCAGATAAGTGTGTTGGTGTCTTAGTAAGTCTTACGGTTTATAAGTACATATTACGGAGTAAAATGTTCATAAAGGTTAGAATTTTATTTAGCATGTGGTTCTGGGGACTGGAAAGCTCAAGGGCATGCTGCTGGCATCTCCTCAACATATCGTGAGGGTCTTTCTGATGGGCCGTGGTATAACAAAGGGCATATTGTGGCAAGACAACATAAGCATGCCAAAGAGATTTCACTTTTATCACCGAGCCACCTGTGCAGTAAGTTAGCAATCCATGAGAGTGTTAATTCATTCATGAGGACAAAGCTATTACCACATAACCAGTCTTCATAGATCCCATTTCTCAAATGCCATTGACATATAGGATTACGTCAGTGCTTATTGCCATCAAGGATTACATTTCTAACACCCAAAATTTAGAGGGTACATTCAAACCATAGCAATTAGTTCTAATCTCTAGGACAATTGATTAATGATTTAAATCATAGAGATGCTTTTTTTTGTGTGCTGGAAAAACCAACCAGAATGACTAGCCTTACCATTGACTGAAACCATGGTGTTTGGCGAGTAGAACATAGATGTGAGAAAGATTCTTCATCGGTGTTGGCAGTGGTATTCAAAGTATACAGATTATCAGAAAACATTGCACAGTATCCTTCATGAACCTGGAAATTTCAGGAGATCATGCTACCTAGAGTAACCTGACCCTAGATCTAAAGACTCCATCACGTCCTGCATATAGGCAATTTTGGAGATAGTTAATTTTCTGATATTATAAGACCATCAAAAGAGAATCATAACTAGCATAGCGTTTCATCTGCATTGCGTGAGTCTTTCCTGTCAAGAGCTTGAAAAGACAAAGAATGTGGTGGCACTGAGATCACAGCACAGTTAGTCACATTTGTCCCTGCCTACTGTCCTCTCCTGTGTGTAGTCATGGGGGGCTTTGTTCTGAGTCTTGTCGTTGTGTTAGTATTCATTCCATCTACTAACAAGCTGTATGGCGGGGACTTGTGCTCGCACACCTGTTTTCAAATGGACTCTTGCTGTTCACTGGAAAGAATGTAATAATTGTAAGTGGTTGGTTATGAGTCTCCAGTTTGTCATCAGCCTCTTTAACTGCTGATTTATTAACTCTCAGAATTAGAAACGAATTTTCAGAAATCAAAATAGACTCAAATTTAGCAAACAGTTTATTGTTAAAAATAAGCAAAATTGTGGGTTGGAGAGACGAGTTTGCTTTGCAAACATGAGGGCCATAATTCAAATCCAAATACTGCATATTAAAATGGGATCCCCACAAGGACCTGCAATTCCAGCTCTGAGGGATCCTATGCCCTCTTCTGGCCTCTACCTGTTTACAGGCACACAACTTGTACATACACATGTATATTCTCTCTCTCTTTCTCTCTCTGTCATACACAAACATATCACAAATAGATAAAAGTAAATAAAATTTAAAGTAAACAGAATTCTAGCAATATGAGCTTAGTTGTTTAATTATCAATTTAATCTTTCATTTGAATACTTTTTTTATGCTTTGAATATAAATCCTCTCCTATAATGTCATGTGCTGACTGTTTAGTCCCTAGCCAGTAATAGTGTGGTTCATCCAAGGAAGTAGTTCACTGGAGAATGCCAGTGAAAGATGATATCATTCTACCCTGTCTTGTCTTCTTTCTCTTGGCCCATGTAATGTGGACACCCACTTCTATGGCATACCCTCTACCACCACCACAATGTTCTGCTCAAGTGCGTGGAGGCAGAGCACCAGGAAACAAAATCTATCCTCCCTTCCTTGTTTTTGACAGGTACTTATCACGGCAGTGACAAGAGTAACTAATATATAAAGGAGTTCTAAATAATTCCATGGTGCTCAGGCTTTTATTAGTAAGTGGTTTCAGAATTGGAATTCAGAGTTTTAATTTTAAAGATCTATTTATTTTTATTTTATGTTTATGGCTGGTTCACTTGTGAGAATGTCTGTGTACCACATGCATGCTGTGGCCACAGAGACCAGAAGATGGGGTGGGATCCCCTGGAATGGGAGTTACAGATGGTTATTAGGTGTCATGTGAGTGCTGGGAACCCAACCCAGGTCCTCTGCAAAGGCAGAACATGCTCTTAACCTTTGAGCCATTTCTCTAGTTCCTGGAATTCAGTGTTTTAAAAACCTAACTGATGGTGATTTTCTTGTTCCAAATTAACATTTTACAGGTATTATCATAGTTTAGGGCAAAGAATAATCCGAAGGGGAATCCTCTTACAAATCCTCTGTGTGTTCC
This sequence comes from Peromyscus aztecus, assembly GCA_902168405.1. Taxonomy (NCBI): domain Eukaryota; kingdom Metazoa; phylum Chordata; class Mammalia; order Rodentia; family Cricetidae; genus Peromyscus; species Peromyscus aztecus. The sequence continues at coordinate 17,038 of CABHPQ010156036.1, forward strand.
TGTGTTCATCTATGTGAAGAACTTTTCATTTCTGTGTTACCATTGCAATTGAAGCAGAGCCCAAGGGGACCAAAGAGAAAGGGAGATAAAAGAAATCAAATAGAAAACTTCACCACAAGGAAGCACATGTGATAGGAATTGGAGATGAGAGAAAATGGCCATGATCAAGCTGAAAAGTTACTGCTCATTGTAGTAGAGAAAATGAATTGTGAAAATATAAATCTAATGATTTAGAAGTATTAGAAAAATACTTTTTTCTTACTCAAAGGTATACTAATGTATATTGAGGATATTTACTGTGTGTTCTTTGAACAAACAATATCTCATGTTTTAACTCCATACTGTTTAGCTCAGCATTAAAGTAGTAATTGTTTTTTTTTTTAAAACATGAAGAGTCATAATAATGGCGTGATGGTATGATTAGGTGGTAAGAAAATACACATGTTTAGGTGAGGTGTGGTGGTGTGTGCTTGTACACCAACCATTGAGAGGCTGAGACCGGAGGATTCTGTGTTCAAGAGGCTTTAAGGAGGGTGGGTATGGTAGAACACACGTACTATGAAAAAAGAGGAAGGAAATGCTGGGTGTGGCAAGGCTTAAACATGGATGGGAGGAGGAGGTGGGAGAGCTGAAGAGGTGCAGCGTGAAGATGAACTAAAACTAGAGACTCCTGAAGAAGTCATGTGGAAACCCAATAGTTTATAAGCTAATTAAAAGACATAATTGTAAAAAAGACTTTAAATGCAGTTGATGTGCATAATGTTGATCTCAGAAGAAACAGGCTATTATACAAAATCCCAGTGCCAGGTTCAGGGTACCTCCTTAGGTGTTGGCCAGGAAGTGACAGCCAAAACTATAGAGATTATGGCCGTTACCATTGATTACTCATCAGAGCTGAATGGTAAGATCCTTTCGCTGAAGACGCTACATTACTCAGTTGCAGAATGCAGAGAAGCCATGCTAGAACTGAGCAAGAAGCTTCCTCCCTGCTGTCTAGCCTTTACAGGGCAGGAAGTTGTGGTGAAGGCAGCTGGGGTGGAAAAGTCAGAAATAGAACCCCTCAGCTTTAGACCAGGCAAGAGGTACATACTAGTACCATAATGGCACAAGTGTTACAGAGGTAACCAATGGATTTTTTTCCTTCTTTTTATTGAATCTGAAGTCTGTTCCATAGGAGGGATTTTGTGTCCATTACTGTATACCTGGAGAAAGGCCATTGCTGGGGAGATCCTAAATACCTGGGGTGAACCTACTACATTTGTTTTGCTAAATGGACATGTTGTCAAACTGCCTCCTAAATATCTATGTGCTTACCTATAGATTAGGGATGTTCTCAGCCTTGATCAGAGATACTTCTTTTTACAGTGAAGGAGTTAGTACAAAGATTACTGGCTTGTCTTGGTGTTGAGAACAAGTGACTGCTAAGTGCTTAGCATTAAATGAGACTCCCATACTACCTCCTCCTAAGCTCTGGGAACATTGTAGCGGAGGGAGAATAAAGAATCTAAGAACCAAATCATAGGAGGCAGTCCCTGAACTGCTGTTTTATAGGCATGGGGTTGTCTGTGGCACTAAAGAACTTGCAACAGCTGCAGATGCTGCGTAGAGCCTGCACGAGGCTCAGCTGATAAACATTCAGCCCTAGATGAGAGAGGGGTTCGTGGGATCTACCCATGAACTAATAGCAGTCCAGGGCTGCTGGAGGAGAGGAAGTCATTATCCGCCATGATGTAGCCACTGGTGATGAGTTACTCATACTTCGGTGGATAGTGTTATACCCAGGCCCACTCAAATGGTCCTGGTTAAACCCAGTTGGTTACAAAGTAAAACAAAAAGATGTGAAATTGAGATGGGACTTAATGGGAAGAGGAAGTAGGGGGTGGTAGTAGAATCAGGAAAGGGATAAAAGCGGGTGGAGGCATAATTGTGACCAGAATATTCTAAATATGTATATGAAAATTTAAAAGAATAAATAAACAAAACATTGTTTACTCTGAGGTCAAGTATTAGAAACATTAAAACCTCAAACGGTTCAATTTGTCAACGATAGTAACCTATCCTATTTAAAAACATATTGTCTTCTTTCTTAGTCTTCCCCTGGTGACTCCCAACATATAAAGTTGGCAACTAAAAGTCATTTCAAACACCAGTCAAGGGCTGACAAGATGGCTCAGCAGGTAAAGGTGTTTGCCCTATGAGCCCAATGACCTGAGTTCTATCCCCAGGACCCATGTAGATGGAAGAAAAGAGCTGATGCCACAAAGTTGGCCTCTGACCTCTACAGGTGCCTATGTTTGTATGTGTGCACACACAAATAATAATAAATAAAGAGAAAAGATTAGTTAGTATCCTCTCATTATAAAATGTACTCAAAAGAACAAGATCTACTTGAAAAGTTCATAAAAACCAAAACCTCCTTCTTTGATCTCATTGACTACATTATAATATAATGTTATACAGAATACCACTAATGAGAAGGCAAGAAATTAAAAATCATCAGACATCCTTAAAAAAATACTCTAAACTTGTCAACTGCAAATCATACTTTAGAGACTTCTAATTCATAAGAAGGGAAAAATGCCTTAACGTATGTGCTTTGGTAAAATAAGTACTGTGTTCTTGCTTAGGTTTTTATACATGTCCTTTCCCCTATCCACAGTAGTATGATCTGGGTAGACTTTTATGATTGTTTTAAGATTATAAATAACACATTTCAATGCAAAAGTCGAGTCAGGTGATTATGACCTCAGCCCACCTGTGAACATAGGTAACTGAGAACTTTCATATTCCTTCTTGCTCTAATACTGATAAGTGTTATAATAGATCATAAACTATTTTCAGGAAATATTTTTCTGTTCAAAACATGAATTGTTTGGTTGTTTGAATGAGAAATGCCCCACCACCACCACCATAAATTCGCATATTTGAACTCTTGGTCCCCAGTGGGTGATGCTGTAATGGAGGAAGTTACTGAGCCATGCTGGAGCAACAATGTGATGTGGGGAGCAGGCTCTGAGAGCCCAAGTGTCCTTTGCTCCCTTTGCTTCCTGTGTGGCAGATGTGATCAGTCAGCTTCTTGTTCCAGTTGCCTGATGCTGTGTGTTCTTTGCCGCCATGGACACCCCTTCTGGAACAGTAAGCCCAAATAAACACCCCCCTTCTCAAAGTTGCTCTTGGTCATGCTGTTTCACCACAGCAACAGATATTAGGTGACTACTACAGGTTGTTTGTCCAGCTCACTCTGCTCTCTCTCTCTCTCTCTCTCTCTCTCCCTCATGTACATATATATATATATATATATATATATATATATGTATAAAATATACATTTGGACAAGTCACAAATTATTTAATACATTGTTGTGAGGTATTTGATTACACTGGGTAAGGCTATGTCACTGTGATAGGTTTAATAAAAAGCTAACTAGGCAGGAGGTATAACAGGGACTTCTGGACAGAGTGAGAGTGCCGAGAAGAAGAAAGAGGGAGTCTCTAGGGAGATGGAGAGGAAGCAGCATGGAGAGTCCAGAGTAAAGGTAACCGAGCCATGAGAAAGGATGTAGATGGAAAGATACGGCTTAATTTAAGTTATAAGAGCTAGTTAGTAACTCGTCCAAGCTATTGGCCAAGATTTCATAATTAATAATAAGTCTCCATGTTGTGATCTGGGAGCTGATTGGCAGGACAGAGAAAGACTCGCTGCTATATGTGTATATATATACATAAATATATATATGTATATACATGTATATTTGTCTTAATTACCCTGTTAAACTTCTTTATGTGCAAAAAGCTGTGTGCATGTCTACTTTTCTATGGAGGGAATCTTATTAGCTTCCCAAAGAAGTATGTGTGCAGAGGGGAAAAATATTTCAACGTCATTGAGTTATATACTCTTAATGCCTTACCATGACTTCTGTTGATGCCTGTCTGATTTCTTTATTGACAGGTATTCTGTTGCCTGTAAACTGACAGACTCATCAGTGCCCTCTCCTCTAAAGCAAGACCTGCAATGAAATAGACTCCATCTTCCTGGAGTCTGGATCACGCCATCCCTCACTCCATTAGGGCAGGGTAGACTTTGACCAGTGACTCACTGTCATGTGGTCCTAGCCTCTTATCTCAAGGTGAGATCAACTCCATGGTGCAATTGAGCTCCGGAACTTACTCTGGGATCAAATGAAAGAGCGTCATTAGCAGGGGCCACATCCTTAAGGGCTCAATTTGTTGGTGATGTTAACTGTATTTAAAAATTATATTGTCTTCTTTATCAGACTTCCTTGGTGACTTCTGAAGTACAAAGCTGACACCCCAAAGCCATTAAAAAACCTAGTTAATAATTCTGATTATAAAGTTATTCAGAGGATATTATCTCAGCACTATTCCTCTGCTAGGGGACTCACCAGAAAACATCCCAGGCTTTGCTTCCAAGGAAATGGAATAAGGTCTGAGTCTTTGATTGCTTACATTTTATGAGACTAGAAACTGGTTTTACACTGTTGTTTATAAGGGTGGGTGTCTTAGTTAGGTCATTTATACTGTGTTACTATGTATCAAGATGACAATGATGAGATCACCTTGATGATAAGAAAAATTTTATAGTTCTTGGCATCCTGCAATTAAATTGTTGCTAGGACTTTAGTTTGCCATATGAGATATTGGTCAAAAGGGATGCATTGCCTGGTACTATGCCTGGGGGATGTTGAACACGTGGGTAAACAGAGGCTGTGATATTGGGTGTCTCTTGCTGAGTGTTATTAATAACCTTAATAATGGTGACAAGCTCTTCTCTATTGATTAACAATCCAGACATGCCCAACCCTCTGACAACAGCCTATGTAGCCAATGATAGTTATGAATGCAACTCAATACAAGACTATAAACCTTAGACATTATCAGACTTTTTGTGATTAATTTTGAAAGTCACTCATGGGGTTCTGAAGTATGAACTTTATGGATAAGAATATCCTTTCACAAATTCAAAAGGCTGGATATTCATGAAAACACAGTAAAGATCAGGGAGCTACTCTGACAACATTTAGAGAATAGCTTGCCTCCTGCAGCCAGAGAATATAACTGTAAGCAAGACTCAGGACCATGTTGTAAGAGTAGTAGAACTTTGGCAGTTGAACCCTCAAAGTTGGCAGGTATCTTTCACCCAGGTTAGTGACCTGATACAAGTGTGCCCTTGAGACTTGAGATGGAGGTATCTAGGTAGTTCACTTGAGAACCATGGAGAATTTTAAACCCCTTAACTTTCCTCAATGCTCTGTTATACTCGTTGAAAGACAAAACTTCACTTCTTTGTTCTCCTGTCGTTGAAGTAACTGGCTGAATCCAGCCTCCTCTACCTCTCCTCTTGATTCACATTATCAGGATCTAGTCTCATATCAATTCTGTCACTTCTGACTTACATTCGTCTTTCCTGAGCTACAGCAATTCTGACACCTATTTTGTCTCTATCCAGCACTAGCCTAGTCAGAGATTCCTGAGATTTGAACTTCTGGTACTCTAGATAGTAGATGGACAGACTCTTCGGAGGATGGGCATTATTCTCTAAGCTAAACTGTCTCATCTCAAAACACAAGTGAAAGTCCCAACAGTAACCAAGACTATGCTGCATCCATCAAGCTTTTTGTGAAAATTTCCAGAAATTGTACATAGCCATAACCTTTGATAAGCTGTGTTTGGATAGAGTAGACCTAATGTGGAAAGCAAGTGAACCTGAGAATGGCAATGCGTTTGGCTTCAGAAGATGATGTGAAGACCCACTCAGTTCCTCTTAGTGAACAGTCCATGCTCTACTCAGCTTCTGAGTGTTGGCTGCAGTTCACACTATATACACTATATATACAGCTCACCCTTCTATAGACAAGACAATGTTGCTCAATTAACTCGTGAACTTCTTGCAGGAGACTGTGATTGACCCTAAGATTAATCCAATGGCTGATTGGTCATTAGCAAAGAGCCACACTAGTGTTAAGGTGGGGACCATAGTGTGTGATGCTTGGGTTCCTGGTGCTCAGATCAGGATAAAGCCAGGTTTTGTTTGTTTGCTCTCTCTCTCTCTCTCTCTCTCTCTCTCTCTCTCTCTCTCTCTCTCTCTCTCTCTCTCCGTGTGTGTGTGTGTTTGTGTGTGCTTTTTCTGTATTTTTTCTTTTTTTAATTGAAAATAGATTCTTCTCTCATACAGTATGTCCCGACCACAGTTTCCCCTCCCTCCACTCCTCCTAGGTCCCCCTCTCTTTGTCCCTGAATTTATCCTCCATCTGCCTTCAAAAAAAAAGAGCAGTCCTCAAAGAGACAACAACCAAACAAAATACAGCAAGACAAGGCAAAAGCCCTCTCACCTTAGGCTGGACAAGAGATACACAGTTTTCTTTGAAGGCGTAACACTTATTAGGACCTACCAAATTCCCCACTTGTCCTCACAGAGTAGATACCCCGGTTCCCAGACTGTGGCTACAATTTTCTGAAGGGGCTATCTATCACCGTCAGCTTTGCTGAGGTAATTAGCCAAATTCTCCTGTAAGTTACCAGGTTTCCTGACAATCCACTTGTTCATTTTGTATACCCATGCATGTGTCTCATTCTCCTGAAGAAATCTTGTCTTTTCTCCTCCTGGACCTTCCTCTCCACTTTTTCTCGCAAGCTCTCTGGCCCCATTTCTTTGAGCTTAGGCTGCTCAGCATTATCGGCTTAATGTTCCATCAGGCAGACCCTCTGATTTGCTGACCCAGTGTATTGGTAGGTGAAGCTTTGCTGCCCTCTTTTGGATTTAATATGTGATAAATAAATATTTGCTTAGTAACTGGAAGTTCAGACTGCATGCCTTTGCAGGTGATAGGATGTGATGAAAGGCTGTAATTCTCCACAATTGTTAGCTTCTGGATGAGGTGGCAGGGAGGACTCCATTTCTTCAAGGGGCTGGCCACTGGGAGTGTAACCATGCTCCAGCAAGTATATTGACAGCACACATTGGACTTGTTTTTTGGGGGAGTTGGTGAGGATGGGTAACAAGGGTGGGGCGTGGGCCTGGGAGAACTGAGAAATTAGTACGATCGGGGTACATTTTGTAAAATTCCCAAATAATCAAAAACAAATATGTTGGAAGAAAAACCAACATTTTTTATTTATTATTATTTATATTGGTCAGTGTTCCATTAATGTGAAAAAAAGAGCTGATAACAACAACTTAAAAGATAGGTCTATTTTGGCTTACACTTTTGCAAGATTCACTCAGTACGTGGCTGGTTGGCTGCATTGCTTTTGTCCTGAGGTGAAATGGTAGAGGGAGGGAACAAGGACAAATTGAATCTTTCAAGGGCATATTTCACTGACTTCCTTCCTTCAACTAGGACCCAACTTTTGCATGTCCATTGTTTTCCAGAATCTATCAATGTATTAACCCACTGACGAGATCAGAGCCCTAGTGACCCCATCACCAGATCCAAATTATACTACTACCCACTGAGCAGATTCTGTGTGCTAAAAATTCAGACACTGTCCACAAAGCAGTGAGGGCCACCGCCAAAACACTGTACTCCTTTCAAATAGTTGAGAAGAAAGAAATGAACATGTAAACAAGTAAATGATGAGGCAAATCAGACAGTGTATGAAAGTGGAATAAAGTCAGGGCAGGAGAGGGGAATTCAAATTTGAGAATAGGTTAGACAGTACCTCTCTCAGACTTGAAGGGCATGATGGAGGTTGTAAAGAGAACAAAGGTGGGTGGGTGTCAGTGTGATACGCTTAAGGAATATTGAGCATATCAGCATCGTTGAAGCAATGTGGCAGAAAGACTCAGGGTGTGCTAACTATATATTGTTGTCATAAACACCAGAAACAAATCACCTTGAAGAATAAAGGTATTTGGCTTCTGGCGTCAGATGTGTCTGCTCCTGGTCACTTAGCCTTGTTGCTATTGGGACTGTGGCAGAGCACTTACATTACAACAAGATCATAAACTGGAGGAAGCTTCCCTCTGCATGGTGGCCTGGAACCAGAGAGAAACAAGAAGGGCTGGTCTGCCCTTAATGGCTAACTTCTTTCTCCTAGATTCTCATCTCTTAAAGTCCTACCACTTCCCAATAACACCACAGGTTGTGGACCAAGACTTTGCAGACAATGAAGAAGTAAACTATCACAGAAGGTGTGGCTGGACATAGGTCATAGAGCTAAGTGTGGAAGGGTACATGTGTATGCATGCATGCTTCTTTATATGCACACATTCCCACATGGACAAGCACAGAAACATATTCATGGATATGTGTTTTTTTTTTCTCTGACTCAGACCAGAAACTACTAGGGAGTTTTAAACAAAGGAAAAAGCCAGTATGACATACTTCAACAGAGTCCCTGTGAGGAGGGTAAGAATAACAGACTGTGGGAGTGGGAAGGAGCAAGCAAAGGGATGTCGTAGGAGGTCAAAGGTAATAGTGACTTGGACCAGCATATAGGATGGGACTAATAAGACCTGGTCCAGGCTGTGATACATTTTTAGAAGATTTTCTGGTGAATGGAATGGGGAGTGTGAAGGATGACTGCACAACTGGAAAGCTGAAGTTGCCTTGAGGTGTCTGTAGGAAGGTCAGGAGATCAGAGATGGAGAAGAGAATGAGGGTTTCTGCTTGGAAATGTTTAGTTTGAGGACTGCATCAGACACATAGAAAGAAAAAGTATTAAAACTTTTGGAGGTGTTTGGTGTTTAAAGCCATATGATCAAATTAAGGACATTAATTTAATACGACAATATCAGTAAAAGCTGAGTCACTTGCAATATGGATGTAGCTTTGATTTCAATGGAACATTTCCCATGCAATGTATGATGACTTCTGGCTCCTACTTTTTTTTTGTCTATTTGAACTATTGTGAAACTATAGCTTGTGTAGGTCACTCTGTAACCATTACTTTTCATATGGCACCATTATTTCTTTTATGAATTACTTTCACTTCTTTTTTTCTCCTTTATATGCAACTAATGGCTATTGGCAGCCAGAGAACTGTGAATCCATGTGCAAATATCGCTGTACTATGGAGTGCTTCCCATGCCCATTTCCACTCCTGTATCCACATGTTCAACCACCAACTTTCTTCACATCTTTTAAGGCTCAAGTAAATGTTTGGCCCTTTTAAGAAACCTTCTGGGTATCTCTGGGCATTGCCCAATACTCCTTTTTCTGTGTTTTTCATCATGCTTTGTTTTATTCCTCTGTTACGGCACTTGTTATCAAGTAAGCTTTCATACTCTTCCTGCCCAAGAGGAGAGGGCTTGTACTTCACTCATATGCTTGATGACAGGTACTGGCATTTATTAAGTTCTCAATAAATATTAAATGACTAAATACCATTTATTCTAAACGTAATGAAGGGCTTTTCAGTTGGGATGGTTTTACATGAATAAATTAAAATTGCATAATGTTATATGCTATTCAATGTCTATACGACCTCAGATCAAATGAGAAAAGCCTCCCTATTCTTTTTTGGGGAGGGCTATAAAATGGCTACCTAGGTTTTTATTTCACTGAATATCATTTCAGTTGGCCCAACTAGATTTCATCTGAAGAGCTGTCAGCCTTCATTCTTCATGGCCGCTCATTGGCGAGATTCACATCAAAGTCTTTTGTGAATGTATTCATGTTGAGCCTTCTGGCTCCTGTACTAGTTTGGAATGAAAATCCATTTGGGGGATTAACTGTGTGCTTCCCTGGTGATATTGGAGCCATTTAATCAAGAATTATAGCAATGAATTTCTTTGGCTTATTCCCGTACCTGTTTCTAGGCAAACAAGAACCTAGGAATGTCGACCCTTCGTGTGGTTTATGCTAATCCATTGGAAATTTTATTCCCATTGGTTATTTATAATGCAAGACTTTAGGTGTAAAATAATTTTCTATATGGGGAAATACCTCAAAGCCTCCTTATTCCAAGGAGTTCACATTGAAAACAGCAGGCATTCAAACTAGTCCTTAGCCAAATGCTTATACAGCAACCTCTATGGGAATTTCCCATGTTTCAGAAATCGTCTAGAGGCACAGAATAAGTGAGGCAAATGCCCTGTGCTCTCACGACCTACACATTTGAGCCAGTAGAGGAAAGCTGATAGGAAATGGACAAATGCTGCAATTTTAGACATTGCTTTGTTGCAAAGTAAATGAAAGCAAGACATGGGAAAGGGTGACTGCAGCTCAGGGGTGTGCATTTAATAATTGTGCATACTGGATGAGCAATCACAGGCTGGTGATCAGAGAGTGGAAGAGTAGGAAATGTCAATGATCACTCACAGGAGTAACGTAAGTCTTCATATTTTGTGTTTGCCAAATATCTTTATGGTGTGACCACAGGTAATAACACTTCTACAGATCTGCACTTGTCGTCTTATGAGAGCCAAGATGCTATGTGACAAAAACCTTATTGTTCACAGCTTGTTCTTTTTTCCTCATCTGAGTGATTTTGTTTCGCTTGTCTCCCCCACTTGGCAAGTGTGTTTGGGGACAAGTGATTGAGTTTCTAGTGTCCTAGTTTCCGCATTGAAGAATGGGGAAAGTAACAACACCTTTGTATGTTTGTGTCAGGCCTTAAAGGTAGTAATGGGAATAAATTCACTAACAGAATCTGTTTTAGACAGATGGCATATTCTCAAAGTGTTCATTGCTATCTCTTGGTATTATTAATGCTGACTTTTAATTTTGTTTGGCTTTCTTGGAATTCTCAGTTTTGTATAGTATTCCTGAGAAGAGTCCTGACTTCTCTCTTGGCTCTGTTTATCCTTTCTGAGATAGCAAAACACAGAAAGGTTTTATTGAGATTGCTCACCTTAACTTTCACTAGATGATTTTTAATTAGGAGACAGTGGTTGTGTGTTTGGAAGGAGGGCACACACTTCTGCCTCTACACTTCTTCTCAGAAGTAGCATTTTCTTTCTCTCTGCTGCTCTGGCAAGAGTACCCACATCCTAGATTAGGAAACAGACAACCTCTGTTTTGCTTGTTCTTGGATCTGAACAATCCCCCTTTTCTAGCCGTTCACAGCCTTATGTTCTCGTTATTCCTAATCTGGCCCAAACATTTTTGATTTGTGGTAGCATCACTAGACATCATAAAAATTCTTAAGAGGCAAACTCACTTGAATATATTCACTCTTGGGTTTTTAGCTTAAAATTCTAGTTTTGTGATGATGCTCATTCATCCTTAAATTGAAATTGTCATCTTGAAATACACCATATAAAGCATAAAGCAACTTAGATATATATTTTCAAAATAATACTAGAATATTAATTTCAAAAATATCCTACTTGGAGATGCATTTTATTGGAAACTGTACTATCTAGAGATTTCATGAAATATCAACAATGAGTAAATCCACATCTCTAGGATTGTTTACATAGCATTACAATGTATTGATAGATCAGTAAGTACTTAGGAGACGGGCTAGATTACATGACTTCATGAAATGTAGATAAATGTGTGTGTGTGTGTGTGTGTGTGTGTGTGTGTGTGTGTGTGTTTGCTTGCATGCACATATGCATATGTGTGCATGTGCATTTGGGTTTGTCTGTGTATCTTTAAACACTAATGTATGCCCTACTCATTTATGAGAGAAGATACGTCTTAACACCACTACTAACTCTTTTCTATCTAACAGATCCATCAAATAGTTCACTGATTATCCTAAACAAGACCAAATGATGACTTTTCCACTCTCATCCATCAAAAGGACAAAGTAAATAACACAATCCACAAGCAACAAAGATCCTGATTATGTGAATGCTGGCTGCACTACACTTATTTATTTCTTTAGGCGAAAGATAGAGACGAGGGAGAAAGTGAGAGGACTGGTGACAAGAGACTAAAAGAAGACAATCTTGCTTGTTTCCTTCTCATTTACCTCAGCGAATAGTTCACACAACGGGACAAACCACCCTTCTCTTGCACAGCCACCATCGGCAGCGCGAATTAGATCTTGATATATCTGGTATAATTTTTTGATTTCTGGTGCAAATGATGAAGGGTAGACATAGGTAATTTTCAATTTATTATACTGCTCAAGAGGCTTCACTTCATTCTAGAGACTTTATATGAAAGCTGATCTTTGTTTTTCCATTCCTAAAGGATTCGCTTCCCCCAGAAATGCTCTAGTTCATTCTTGCTGACGGTTTCTCAAATACTTTATCCCAGGTGATAAGCCACAGAATTATAGCATTCAAGAGTTGAATGGACCTGACAGATGATCTCAGGGTTTGCCAACTGATGAGAATTGGCTCTTGTTCCTAGCTAGTCTGATTTAGTTGTCATGGATGTGACCTTGTCACTGGGGGATGGGGATGATTTAATTATGCTATAAATTCAAAAACTAAAAGAAATTAAAATGACAAAGAAAGTGTCTCAAATGATTGCAGTTTGCAGAAAAGTTTGGAAACTATTGATACAACACTAAACTCTAGATTTGAATAAGGCATATGTTTAGTAGATGCCCAAGCCAGGATTTGAAAGATAGCCATGGGTTTTTTTGAATCAATTTACTTTCCATTGTCCTGGTGCCTTTCTGAATGATGAAATATTAAATGACAGTAGATACAACCATCAGGTCAATGTTTCTAACCTTACTAAGATATGAAATTTAGCATATGAGCACTAAAGAATGAAGGTTAATATATACCATTGAAATATATACCATTGTTTTTATTAAGATGTATAAATGAGTATAATTAATATTGATAAGGTACTGATGAACAGAGTTATTCTTTATGGAGGCAAATATTCTTTGTATTAGATTATTTAAAAATGGTCTTATAGCTTGAATAAGATCTGTCCCCTATCTGTTCATGTGTTTGAATACTTGGTCTCAAGCTGTTTTGGAAGGTTATGGAATCCATGCTAGGTGGAGCCTTGATGAAGAAAGGACATTGCTGGAGTTGGGTAGGGATGGAACTGGGGCTGAGATAGGCTTTGAGGTTTTGTACCCTGGTCCTACTTTCTATTCTCTTCTCTGCTTTCCATGTGTGGATGAAATGTGATGTCTGCTTCCTGACTCTGCATAAGCCCTCACATTCCTATTTCCAGGCCTTTCCCACCATCAAGGACTATATCCTCTTTGGAACTAGAAGCCAAACCAAAACCTCTCCCCACTTTCCCCCTAATTTGATTTTTGTTGGGGTAGTCTGTTGAAAAAACAGACAAGTAACTAATACAGATGTGCTGGAATAATTTGTCATTTGTAGGGTGAGTTATTTGCTAATATCATGGGCACTCGAGTAAAGCTTCCTCCGTTCTGTTAGCCAGGAAACAATACTCTAGAAATGCTTGGATATTTAGAATATCCCACATGGTAATAAGAAGGTCGTAAGCAAGCAACAGGAAAGCAATTTGAAATAACAGGACACAAATTAAATTTAATAACCATCGAGATATTTTATATCCCTTCGTCTCAGTGTTCCCATTAATTCTTGACTCTCTGACCTCATTGTTGAACATGTCAAAGCAGAGAATGTGGAGGTGGCCTCTGCTGCCCTTGTGTTCACCACACTGCCAACAACTCCTAGGCAGCCATCAACTCTGCCGGCGTTCTCCTCTCTGCTGTCTTCATTTTTTTTTTTTTTTTTTTTATTAAATAGCAACAGGATGGCCCGGTTTAGTTTGGGTTTAAAGTAAAACGTAGGCTGTAGGTCCCGGCATGAAAACTGCACATTATCGCCACCTGCAGCCTTCCTGCCTTCATGCTTATCTATGAAGAGATACCCAAAAGAAGGTGCCACTGTTCGTTTCCTTCTTCTCTCCTGTGCTTTCACTATAGCGATGGGCGTGGCCATCCAGCGACTCGTCACTGTGTCAGACTCTGTGTCACAGTTTTCTGTAGCATGAATTGTTAGAAGATCTTATTAATAAAAATCAAACCTGAGGCCAGTTATTGGGGTGAAAGCTGGAAGATCAGAGAACCATAATAAGCCACAGCTGCCTCACCTCGCCGGATCCTCAGCTGGTCTCGTTTCCTCAGACTGGAGGCCTCTGAGTCCTCATCCAGAATGGGTCTCAGCTGAACCGTGCTGCTCAAAACCTAAACGCTTAACCAGCCAAATGCTTAACCAGGCCAAATGCTTCTAGTTTCTGGTCCTCACGCCTTATATACTTTTCTGCTTTCTACCACCACTCCCTGGGATTAAAGGCTCGCTTTCTGGGATTAAAGGTGTGTGTCACCATGCCTGGCTGTTTCCAATGTGGCCTTGAACTCACAGAGATCCAGAGGGATTTCTACCTCTGGAGTGCTAGGATTAAAGGTGTGAGTGCCACCATTTTCTAGCCTTTGTATCTAGTGGCTGTTCGGTCTGTGACCCCAGATAAGTTTATTAGGGTGCACAATATTTTGGGGAACACAATAGCACCACAGTTCTCCATTGTCATCAGTGCTCGTTCTGGGCGTAAATATTTACTACCCACATGTGAATGCTCCAGGTGGAGGTTTAATGCTACGTCTTCTCCTTCGCTGGCACGTCGATTTGTCATTCTCATTACAGTGGGAGGACAAGGGTTGATTACATTTGTGAGCCAAGTCGAAGATTTGTAAAAATCTCTAAACTTTTTGGCTCTATTGGAATCTGTGACTGGAGAAAAACCTGACTAAGAAGGTCTATGGATGGACTCCAGAGACAGATAACGCTCATAAGTCAATAACCGTGTGTGTGTGTGTGTGTGTGTGTGTGTGTGTGTGTGTGTGTAGGACAGCAAAAGGAAACATTTAAAATTTGAAAAAAATCTTGGATTTTGCATGAAATATTTAACAAAAAATAGGGCTTCCCGTTACAACTATTATAGAAGACTAACAAGAAGCAAGAATAACAAATTCATATAAAACTAACTTATGAGAGGACCAATAATATTTTGAAATGTTTATTTATTTATTTGATGTGTCTGTGTGAGTTTTGTGAGTGCATGTACACCACATGTGTGCAGGTGCCTGCAGAGGCCAGAGGAGGGCCTTAAATCCCCTGGAATAGAAGCCTGAATGGAGGTGCTGGGACCCGCACTCGAGTTCTTGACAAGAGCAGTTTGCACTCTAAGCCGTTTCTCAAGACGGATATTCCTTTTAAAAGATTTTTTTTTTTTTAGCACGAATTAGTTATACATAATAACGGGTTCTATGATGACATTTTCCTAATGTATGATCACCGTTACCCTCTTCAACCCCTCCCCACTCTCCCTGATTCTCTTCTGCCTGTTTCTAGCTACTCCTTGCTTCTATTCTAGTGAATTTTTTGTGTGTGTGTGTGACCCAGTGAGTTTCAGCAGGTTTGTTTACAGGAGCATGGACAGCTTGCCAGTGGCTCCACCACTAAAGAAGAATGCCTGCCCTCCTTTCGCTGTCCACTGTTGGCTGCATGTAGACTTCAGGAGGGGTAAGACATCATGAGATGTCTCCCTCTCCATGAGAGGATGTTGCTTGCGCCAATCTTGTGCAGATCTTGTCGTATATTAACAGCTGCTGTACATTCAAACCTTCTGCACTGTCTTCATCCCCAACCTCTGCATGCCTCATTCCTCCAGCTCTTAGGCTCCTTCTTCGATGATATTCGCTGAGCCTTAGAAGGAGTGATATAGATCTTCCATTTACAGGTGAGCATTCAACAGTCAGTTTTCCTCATTTGCTACTGACTACTGTAAAAACAAAGCAAAACTAACAGCAACAACAAAAAAAAAACCCTAGCAAACATTCCTAAACATAGTTATTGAGAGCAATTTAATAGGCCCATCAAGTCCATTTCATAAAACAACAGCAGTAAGTCCCCCACTAAGGCCTATAACCTCCCCAGTCACAGGCTTGGATTAGGCTTACAGTCGCAGACATGAAGTCTTTCCTGCCATGAAGACATTAAATCTAACCAGAAAAAGGTTGGTTACCTCCATAATACAGTTCCCACATTTCCACCAGTGGGTTTATGTCAGGTGGCTGGTGGACAATATTAGAGCCCAGGTTCATAGCTGAGCATGACTGTGCTGGCAGTTCTTTCCCAGCAGCCTGCATAGGAGTACCTTCTAACACTATGAGGGCCAGCCAACATGGAGGAAACCCTCAACCAAGATCCAGCTTGATTACTCTATGTGCTGTGAGCAGGCCATGTGGTGCCTTCAGCAACTGGTTCTTTGTTTTTAATTAAGAAGATTTCTTATTCATTTTACATACCAATCACAGATTCCCCCTCTTCCCTCCTCCCACCCCTCCAGTCTTCTCCCACCCAACCCACCCACCTCCATTCCCTTCTACAACAAGGCAAGGCCTCCCATGGGGAGTCTTCAGAGCCCAGTACATTCAGTAGAGGCAGTTCTTGACAACTAGTTTGGTGGGAGGCCAGCAGCAGGGGAAATTCCCTTTATTGTTTTGAGGGCCTCGGGGACCTCCCTGAACGATAATTCATAGAGAAGTAGTTCACCTTTACCTCAGGAATTTTTGTTTAAAAAAATTAGAGTTTCTGGGATCAGCTTTATCCACAGCCAGGGTACCTCCCTTCAAAACCATTGTTTGTGTATGTTTGATTTCAGCTTTTGGTTAGCTCGCCAAGTATCAGATTTCCTTGAGACTTTTCCACGGATCATTAGTTTTGATTCTCCTCCTCCCACTGCTCATTCTTTCCACTCCAGCAGTCTCCTTTCCACTTCTATATATTTTAAAAACAAAGCAAAACAGAACATCAACCAAGTTACTTTTTAGAATTATTTGGGAAAAGCATGATGGCATCTCTGAAGACAGTAGGCATATAATTGAAACTTTTCAGAACATGAATCTACTGGTAAGAGCCATTTTCTTTTCAATATGTTGGGGTAGACAAGGAGTTGAATTAGGAGGCAGATCAGATTTCCAGAGTCACCTCAAAACTTTTGCCTAGTAGCATGTCAACAAGTAATCCTCAATTTATTTGTTGCTGTTTAGTTGAAAATCAAGCAGAAAAGCATCTCTTCTGGAACTTAAAGGGTTAACTGATGACTCTAATACAACTACCTATGCTTTCTGGACCCAAAGTGATCATAAACCAAAAAAAGTGATTAATGCATGGTAGTGGATGTGGTTACATATTTCAAACACGGATCCTGAGTTTTGGGCCACATGGTAAAACTTTTAATTGATTAGACAATTGATTCCAATTATATTAGATTGTGCTTAAATATTTTCTTCTTTGGTTGCCGTAAAGAAGTGGAAGACAAATTTGTGTTCAAGCCTAGTGCATTGAGTATAATGCAGTTCACATGCCTACATCAAGAAAAATTTAATGGACAAAATCTCAAAGTACCATACCCAGTTCTCTTGATGTGTCCACCTTGACCCTCCAAAGCGTACAGTTTCCCTTTATGATAAACTCTCCTATTTTCTCTAGTCTCTGCTTTGTTCTTCTAGGACTCTAGAGAAGGCATTCCTAAACTTAGGCTTTCTTATCCAAGCACTAAGGTGATTCTACCATTCCCTGGTAACAAAAGAACTTGGCTGTACTTCCTAGTAGAGATTACATCAGCCGATGATTCTGTCCAAGGAACATTATGATTTTATGTGACTGAGATTGTTTTGCAGATACCTTTCATTCTGTGATACATTTGAACCACCAATAATTAAGCACTTTGGAAAATATCTTATTGGATGAGATAACCCAAACACAGAAAAACAAACACTATATATTATTGTGTATACTTGTGTATCCCATATCATAGCTTTAGTTTCTTATGTTTCAGATTTTAAGTTCAAATGAATGTCTGTAAAGACCAGGAAGCAAGAAAACGCCATGGTTTGGGGAAGGGGAGACCTTAAGCAAGGAGGATACTCAGACACATGTGATATGAAAGTAGAGAGGAGAGTGGAAATAGTGGGCTTGGAGAAGTGTGAATAAGGAGAAGTAGGTTGAGATAAGGGAGGGATGAGGAGAGAAGATTCACCAAAACTTAAAGATGTATCAAAAGTCCACATAGAAACATACTACTTTACAAACTAAGTAAAAACCTAAATAATAATAATAATAATAATAATACTTTTAATAGAGGTACCTTGCATAAGTGCTAAATGGATGGCTTCTGCTGTTCCAAGACTCCACAGATTTTTTAAATGAAAATCCAGTGACAGATGTGGAATGCTTCCCCATGAGCTGTTGGCAAAAAGTTCCCCAGATGATCAAGACTGTTGTCGTTGCTCTTGGTTGCCCACTAGAACGAAGTGATAATACCTGTTGGTCAATACACTACATACTTTAGATACAGGAAACAGAGAAATGAAGCTGCAGGTTTCTTCCCTGCTGGCTAGCATTCATAGTGTCATAAAGTCATGTGTATGTAGGCAGCTGGGGGGGAAAGTCATCAACTGTCTTGCCCAACTGTGGACCCTGAATGCAACAATACTGACCTGCCATGCAAGATATGTCCATCAGTGCAATAGCGCCATGACTCTTCTGGGGATAACCAACTGCCTACAGATTGGATTTGAGATCTGCTCCTCAGGAGGGAATACATACCTACTACTGTAAACCTGGTCAAAAGCCTATGTGTGGGGAGGCTGAGATGAACAAGCTGACCCCACTGATGTCTTGAGGGTGGGGAGATGCGTAGTAGCCTCATGACAATAATAGCACATGATGAGGGGAAACAGAAAGCTATCAAGAAATTCACTTAACTAAAAGGCTGTAGAATGATATTCAAGTAATCAGAAACCTAAAGTAAGCAGAATTAACTCTACTAAGATCTGAGAAATTAGACTTTAAGGAAAAAAAGAGAAGAGACCCAGATGGCCATTATGAACTGATCAGGGGCTCAATTCAACTGGAACATATAATTACTGTAAATCTATATACACATAGTGTCGGACCATCCAATTTTAGAAAACAAACACTATTAGACCTAAGTAGACAGATAATTTCCAATGTAATAATAGTAGTGAATTTCAACAAGCTATTTTTATCACTAGGCCTATTATCCAGACAGAAAGTCAGCAAAGCAACTTCAAGGTTAAACTGTACTACAAATCACATGGAGTTAATAGATGTTTACAGAACATTTCATCTCACGTCTTCAGAATATATATTCTTTTCATCAAAGTGTGGCGATTTCTCTAGAATAGACTGTGTATCAGGTAACAAAATATTCTTAAATTCAAAATGTATAGTCTTTATTAGAAAGAAAGGAAAAAGAAAGTGAAATATTTCAAATAAAAATTATGTATTTCAAGGACTTAAGAAATTGTGAGAAATCCAAACCTAAATTGAAGGAAAGAGTAACAAAAATCAGAGTAGAAATAAAGACAAAGTGATTAAAAATTTAAAAATTCTTAATGAGAAAAAGCTAAATGCACTCCTTAGCATTTCTGCTAATGTCAGGGACAAGGGGAGGGAACTCATTCTCATGTCTCTTATCCAATGTAGTACTAGAACGTTTATCAGATCAATTAGGAAGGAGAAATAAGTCGTACAAATATGAAGGGAGGAAGCCATTTTTTCCTGTGTGGAGGTGATAGGATGCTATATATAAAATAACCCACAGGCTATACTAAAACACTGTTAAGAATAAGGAAATTATAGGTCACAAAATTAACATAAGAAAATCAATAACTTTTCTATATAGCAATAATGAATTTGTTGAGGAAAAAAAATCCTTGAAACCATTCCATTCACAATAGCTACAGAACAAATGAATCATCATCAATAACAGAACCTTAGAAGTAAATCTAACCAAGGAAGTCTAAGCCCTCTATAATAAAAATGATAAACACCGATGAAATGAACTGAAGACAGAAAAAAAACCTAAAAAACAAAAAAGGCTTTCTGTTTTCATAGACAGGCTCAAATTTTAATTCCCTCTAAAATGTCAATGGAGATCTTCAGAGAGCTAGAAAAAAATCCTGAAATTTGTATGGAATTATAAAAGACCACATATCAAAGCAATGGAGAAAAAAAAATCCCAGAAGCATCGTGGTACTTTTGAAGACACTGTAGAGCAATTATAACCCAAACAGCATGTCACTGGCATATAACAGACATAGAGACCAAGGTAAGCACATAAGAAATAAGAAGACACAGATTTGCAGCCAATAACTTATAAGAAGGTACCAAAAGTGTCCATTTTTCTAAAGGACAGACTCTTCACAAAATGGAGCTGGGCAAACTGGACATTCACACATGAAGAAGACTGAAACTTGACCACTATTTCTCACCAGGAACAAAAAGAACTCAAAATAAGTTAAAGATCAAAGAATCAGATGTGAAACTTGGATCCTATCAGAAGGAAACATAAGGGAAGCATTTCAATGCATTGGTCCATGTAACGATTTTCTGTACAGGACCCCAAAGGCATGCATTGAGAAATCTGATCGCACCAAATCACAAGGCTTCTTTACACCAAAGGAGATAAGAAGGTGAAGAGATAAACTACAGAATGATAAAAATAATTGTCAAGTGATCACCTTACAAAGGGTTAAATACTCAGACTACTTAAAGAACTTTAAAAAAAGTAACCAAGTTCAAAAATAGAAGAATGAGCACTGAAGAGATGGCTCAGCAGTTCAGAGCACTTGTTCTTGCAGAAGACCCAGGCTTGATTCCCAGAAACCACTTGCTGGTTCACAACCATCTATGATTCTAGTACCCGGAGATTGATGCCCCCCCCCCTTTTTTTGATTCTGCAGACACCGAGAATGCATGTGATGTACATACAGACATGCAGGGTACTCATAAATATAAAATTAAAATCAATAAATCTTTAAAAAATTCTTAAATGGGAGAATGATCTGAGTGACCATTACTAAGATGAAGAAATACTAATGGATCATAAACCATGTTTACACAAGCATGTGCCTGTGTGACATGTTTGTGTTCATGTACTGTTTTCATTCACATGAGCATGTGTATATATGTGTTCATGCATGCGAAGGCCAGAGGTAGACAGTGAACATCTTCCTTCACTTTATTTACATTTTTGCTTTATGATTGAGGATTTTATATATCCACCAAGGCTCAGGGAACATTAATGGGTGATGTCCTTCTGTATGCTGTGAATATGTATTGCTCTGATTGGTTTATAAATAAAGATGTTTGGCCAATGGTGAGGTAGAATAAGGTTAGGCAGGACATTTTAACTAGAGAGATGAAGGAGAAAGAGCAGAGAGGGATGCCAGCCTGCCGTCCAGGGAGCAGCATGTAATGGCACACAGGTAAAGCCACAGAACACATGGCAACATATAGATTAACAGAAATGGGCTGAGTTTAAGTGTAAGAGCTAGTCAGTACTTAACCTGAGTTAATGGCCAAGCAGTTTGATTAATATAAACCTCTGTGTGTTTTCTGGGGTCCAAGTGGCTGTGGGACTGGCAGGTGAAAGAGATTTGTCCTGACTGCTGGCCAGCCGGGACACAGGAAATCTTCCAGCTACAGAACATCTCAGAGAAAAGGTGAAAAAACATTAATTAATAGCTGTAGGATGAGGCAAATCACTGTGAAATGCTTTCTTCTGGAAACAATATGGTTTTTGTACTCATGAATTTACTGCTGCCGTGGTTACCTGCACCATGTTTTGCTGAATTTGGAACTCATCCAGTTCAGCTATGCCGGTTGGCCAGTGAACTCCAGGGGTCTGTCATCTCCTCCTCAGAACTGGAATTGTAACCTTGTGCCTGCTGTGCCTGGCGCTCACATGAGCGCTGGAGCTTAGACTCAGGTCCTCATGCTTCCATGGCAAGCATTTTACAAAACTAGCCATCTCTCTAGCACCCCTAAAACCACATTTGACATGCAAATCAGACGTGTAGTAAGATAGTGTCTCAACTCAGTTAGAATGGCTTTTATAAAAGTAAAAACAAAAAGCAAAATTTTCTGGTGAGGATACGGAGAAAAAGAAACTCATCCTCTCTTGGTGGGACTGCATATTAGCACCGACATGATGGAAACACACACACACACACACACACACACACACACACACACACAGAGAGAGAGAGAGAGAGAGAGAAAGAGACAGAGAGAGAGAGACAGAGACAGAGAGAGAGAGAGAGAGAGAGAAAGTTAAAGTAATATGTTTTGTTATGGCATCTTCATGCATACTTTGTTGTTATTGTTCTCTCTTTCCAACTCTCCACTTTGATGATCCCCTCCCTCTCTCCCAACAGTGTCCCTTGTACTTTCATATGTAGTCTTTTTTTTTTCCTTCCCCCATTCCTATAGACCTTTTCTTACCATTTCATGGTCACCTTCCTGGCTTCATGAACTAGAAACCCAGATTTATATATTATTGAAAAAATACAGCATTTGTCTTTCTGAATCTGGCTTATTCCACTGAACATAATGATCTTAAGTTCCTTACATTGTTCTGCAAATGTCATGTATCCACTTTTATTTAGGGTCGAACAAAATTTTTTCATGTATATGTATCACGATTTTCTTTATCCATTAACTTGTTGATAGAGATCTAGGTTGGTTGCATTTCTTATTATTTTTGAATAGTGTAGCACTAAATGTGGATGTGCCAATTATATGATGTGGTAGCTTGAAAGAAAATGGCCCCCCAAGGGAGTGGCACTATCAGGAGGTGTGACCTTGTTGGAGTAAGTATGGTCTTGTTGGAGGAAGTGTGTCACTGTGGAGGCAGGCTTTGAGGGCTCATATATGTGCAAGTGAGACACCCAGTGAGACAGATCACTTCTTGTTGCCTGTGCAAGATGTAGAACTCTCAATTACTTCTCCAGCACCATGTCTACCTCCACATGTCCCTCCATGATGATAATGGACTGGACCTCTGAACTGTCAGCCACCCCAATGAAATGTTTCCCTTTATAACAGTTGCTGTGGTCATGGTGTCTTTTCACAGCAATAGAAAGCCTAACTAAGACATATGGTGTGTCTGGTTTTCATTTTTTGAGAAACCGCCATATTGGTGTCCATAATGGTTTTGCAAGTTTCTAGTGCTACCAAGAATGCATTAATGTTCCTCATTATCCACATCTTCATCAGCATTTGT
>CABHPQ010156036.1:42500-44671 GCA_902168405.1 Peromyscus aztecus
AAATCCTACCAAGTTTTATTCTTTTTATTTCATCCTTTAAAAAAAAATAGGAATTGGGCTTGCTTGTTTGGTTTTCTGTTTTTCTTTCTCTCTTTCTCCCCTTCTCTCTCTCTCTGTCTCTTTCGTTCTTTCTTTCTTTCCTTCCTTCCTCCCTTCTTTCTTTCTTTCTTTCTTTCTTTCTTTCTTTCTTTCTTTCTTTCTTTCCTTCTTTCTTTCCTTCTTATCCTAGCATGATCAGACACCACCTGACTGCCTGGGAATTGAACCTGGGTCCTCTGAAACATCACTTGGTGTTCTTAACCACTGAGCCATTTCTCTTCCCCTGTTTGTTCTTTTTTTAAATTTTTTAACCACAACTCTTTCATCAGGTCACACATTGGCAATTTATAATTCACCATCTTATCTGAAAGTCCCGTAGTCCCCCTACATTATTCACAGTAGGTGAGACACAGAAGCAATCTAGATGCCCATCAACATGTATGAGTAAACAAATGAAGAATGAAATCCCGTCATCTGTAGTAAAATTGGTGGAATGGAAGAAGATATGTTAAGTAGAATCATCCAGACAGAGGCATACGTTTTCCCATATGTCTCTGCCACCAGGAGTCAGTCTGACAGCAGAACATCAATCGACAGGGGTTGGAAAGGAGGCATGTGGAGGGAGGATTTGGTGAGTGATGCTTTTTTTTTGTGTGTGTAGAAATATCAAAACACTGAACCTCATCAATGTGTACATTAATACATTTAATTAAAATAAAAAGAAAGTATTTCTTCATATTAATGAGAAGTATAAATAAATACTGCCTTGGACCTCCAAGCTTATGATTTTGGTTCTTTAAGACACAATGAATTATAAAAATCTGTATTGTTTAGTGAGTTATGTGTATATAATATTTTAGGTATGAAAGAGAATATTAATCTACAAAGAAAAAAGAAGAAAAAGCAAGAAAGGAAAAAATTAAAAGACAGCAAATACTCAAATTATTATGAAATATAGAAAAACTGACATTTTTAACAGCAAGTAACTTCCTAATAGATGTACATATCTATAGTACATCTTGTTATAGTCTCATAGGCTAGAGAGCCTCCAAGCAGACACCTTTAGGGGAAAGCACATATGAATATAGCAACGGTGTTGCTTTGCCCTTTTAAATGTCTGTTACATTAAATTACCTTTAATGTTTTCTTTTCCCTTTTTTAAAATTAAGGTCCTTCAGAGAAACTTCTGAAGAACCAAAGAAAACCCTCGAGTTACAGACTTGTTATTTGAGGTGACCTAGAGACATTCTGTTTGTTATAGTACCAAGTTCTCTCCCCAGAATTGTTCATTTCTGCCATGCTTTTTGAGTACGTGATGTGACTAGATGTGAGCATGCTCAGGCATGCACCCACTTCTACTTGTGACGATGGCTCTTTCCTTTACCAATATACACAGGTTCCCCAATAAAAGTTCCTCGGTTGCTTTCTTTGGGAGGAACACTTCATTGAGAATTACCTCCATTTCTCTCCTTCCTTTCTGCAAGTAATAGACTTTTCTTTATTCTTGCATTGCTTGGTTTCATTCTTGGTCTTTCCACTTACCATGAGGTGAACCTATTTCATTCCTTTACAATATGGCAGCAACTTTGTGATAGTTCCTATGGAGGAAGTAGAGTAATACTCTTTCCTTAGGAGCGAATCCTCTATCCGGGGTTGAGCTCAATATCTGTTCTTCATGGAACCAACAAAATCCTCGTTCCTTGTTGACTGGTACTGCTCTGTTTCTAAGTGCTATTTATTATTTGATCAATTAACTGCTTGACTTTTAAGCAATTGGAAAGGAAAAGTTTTCATGCTTGGTCCACAAGTAGTTTCCATCAAGGGATCAGCAGAGAGAGGCCTTTGATCTTGCCTCAGTAGCTAATGAGAATTCATTATTGAAGAACCAGATGTGGCAATGCATTTGTTTAATTTGCAGGAGCTGTTTGGACAATTACGTGGGGATGCTGAAAGCAGTGTTCTGCTCATTACTTTATATTAAATAGATCTGGCCCACCCTTCTTTACACTTTCAGAGTTTAGCTGCCTCAGTGATTAACTGTGAGGAAATCTAATTTTCCTGTTTTCATTTAATTTCTCTTGTTAATGGTCTATTATTGATTAAGAACAAAGAGAAGACCTTAAAGGAAGACA
>CABHPQ010156037.1:0-21514 GCA_902168405.1 Peromyscus aztecus
TGCCAGTATCCTCTAGGAACAACATCTTAGCTCTGGCCCTGGGCTGGTAGATGTGGGCAATGGGAGTTGTGGGTGATTTGCACATGACTGTCCTGACTTTATCCCTGCGAGTCCTGTGCCATAAGAACTTCCTCAGATCCTGACCATAGGGCCACTTGGCCACATAGTCTATTTCTGTGTTTCTCCCACATCACACGTCTACAGGAGGAGAAGCAAACAAGAGTGCATCAAAGAGAGATGCTCTACCAAGAGTCACTTGTTGAGTGACAAGTTGATGAGAGGCTCTGGCGGGTCCTTGCTGGACTGAGCCACCACTGCTTAAATGTTGGCGTACTCACCTAGGACCAAATGAAAGGGCTGCTGTGGGTGAATGCACTGATCCCACAGCAATCCTACAGGGCATATCTTGTCACTTTCCTACCCAGGGTGGAATCTGAGGACCAAGGAGGAGTGGGGAGCATGTTCCTGAAGCTCACAGCCTAGCAAGTAGCAGAGACAGGATCTAGATGGTACAGAGTCTGGAGGCTCTGTCTCTTCACTGTGATGCCTCAGACGTAGATGAATGCCACTCCTTTGCTCAAGGAGGGGCTAGCCAGGTGGAGTATAGCATGTCCACAGTCCCAGCACTCAGAAGGCTGAAGCAGGAAGACCACAAGTTCTAGGCCAGCCTGGGCTACATAATAAGACGCCATCTTTTAGACAATCCTCAGGAAGGAGAAAGGGCTGAGCTTTGTGGTGCATGCCCATGATTTCAGCTACTTGAGAGGCTGAGGCAAGAAGACCATAAGTTCAAGGCCTACCTAGGCTACAGAGCAAGTCCAGATCCAGCTGAGCAACTTAGTAAAAGCGTATCTCAAAACAAGCAAAAAAAAAAAATTTTTTTTAATTGAAAAGTACTGGGTACTAATGACAGAGCACTTGCCTGACATGTCCAAGGCTCTAGATTCAATCCACAGTACCAGGAAGGCAGAAGAGGGGGAGGCTGTCCTGAGTGGCAAGAGAAGGCAAATGCACACACCCCAGATGGACCTTATCATGGCTGGCACTGAGCTGTCACTGTGGGCCGCCATCTACTGCGACCTGCATTAGGATGAATCTATAGGCTGCTGTTGGCGTCTCCGTTTTACCCACAATCCCACTATGGTCAGGTGCTCATCACAGCCACACAGGGTAGAGCTGGAATTGAATCCCAGTATTTTAATCTTGGGAAAGCGCTGACTTGCATCTGGGTCAAGAGCTCATTCGTTTACCTCTAGGTAGGAGAGGGCCCAGCTGAAGCCACAGGGCACCCTGGACAGTTCACTGTTTCTGCCTTTCTGACAGCCCCAGGCCCCAAGGTGACCACTGTCTTGCTGCCAGTCAACAAGCCAGAAACCATTCCAAGAGCCTCACAGAGCAACGCAGCTTGTTCAGTCCCACATGGTGTAAAGGTCTTTCCTTTTGGGATAAACACCGCAGCTCCAAGCTATTCTCGGAAGCTGCTTTCCACACCCACCCTCAGCCTACTCAGCCATCATAGCTGCATGCCTGCTGCTCTAACTATAGGCAAAGATACATCGCCGACCTACACAACAGCCGAGAGGGAAGGAGCCTTGTCTATCAGGCCGGCTCACCCTGGAGCTACCCCGCCCACTCTATCATCACTGAAGCACCAAAAGGCACCCTGAACATCCGTGCCTTCTGGCTTGTTTCCATGTTGGAGGAGACAGGCGCCTGGATATAAGATCCTCGGGATGTAAGTCCTCTGCAGCAGCTTGTCTGGGAGCCCTAACCTCTCTTCTGATATCCTCAAATTTCATATGGGGAGGTTTTCTATGAAACTCCTGCCTCCTCCAGCCTCCCACACTGGGTAACAGCTTCACTCAGGCTCCTGGGCAGCAAGGTGGGGACACTCTATTCTTCATCAAGATGGAGTGACCTGGCTGGGATGATGGCCTAGGAAGGTGGCCTGACTGTGACATCTGATTGCCAGCATTGATTCAGAATCTGGCTGGCCACGCGAGTGCCCCTTTCTTCCTCATGGCTCTATGTGTGTCCTTCTTGAAGCTGCAAGATAGGTGGAAGAGAAAGCCCTTCCCCTACAGAGGAGGACCGTTATTTGGTCAAGGGTCCACCAGTAGCTACATTACCCTGCTAGAACCTCCAAACATGCTCTCAAGATGGGGCAGTTCAGGGCTGCAAACAGGCTCTTTGGAAAATAAAACGAACCCTGCTGCATCTCCTACAACCAAAGGAGAGGAAGAAACTGGAGCAGAAGGCAGGGTCAGAGTCCTAGGTGACTGGCAAAAGACTGCAAGTCACACAGGCCAAGAGGGACCCTCAGTCACCAGCTGGGCAGAAACACACCAATTCAGCTAGAAGCAATGGAGCTGGCCTGTAATGGCAATGAATCAAAATACCAACATCGCTGTTTGCCACATGCTGGGCACTGAACAAATCACTCTGTGTGTGTGTGTGTGTGTGTGTGTGTGTGTGTGTGTGTGTGTGTGTGTGTGTATGTGTTTAATGCAGTGACAACCCTGGGGGTTACTGTCACCGTGTCCATTCTACAGATGTGGAAAGGAAGGCACAGAGATCAAGTTTCTTCCCTCGGATCACACAACCAGGAAGTGGTACAGTTGGGATTTGAACCCAGGAGGTTTCAGGACCGCCATGGGAGCTCCAAATAAAAGAGGGGCCAGAGGGCAACACCACAGACTCCTCAAAGAAAGCAGATGCCTGGGTCTCTAGTGCAGGGGCCCTTGGGGGACCTCTGCTGCTGCAGAATGTGGGCTTTCCAGTCATTGAATGAGCTGCCTTGGGGCCCTGTCTGCAGGGTGCCCACAGGCCCAAAGAGCTGCTTGGTAGAGAGAATTCCCCAGCCTCCCAGCAAGAAGCTGGAACAGGAAAAGTGTGTCGTCTCTGACGCAGAGTCTCACACTCAGGTCAACTGTAAATGCAGGATGTTGCCCTGCTTTCCAAGTGGGGTCACGCGCTTCACTTTTATCTCCCAAATCAAATGTTTTCTCTGCCTGTGCAGAGGTGACAGTGCATGCGTCACTGGTCCAGGCTAGAGCTGCACAGTCTAACCCTGCAGGTCTCTAAAGGATCGCACTTTGTTCACGTCTCCTATGATTAGTGTCCTCTCTCAAGAGGCCACCACCCTGGGTACCTTTTAAGAAGTCAGCTAATCTCGTTCTGGCATGGTCAACCTGACTTGCATCCACTACTACTAAGAGGTCATTTGCCTGATAAAAGAACACCTGTAACCAGAAGCAATGTCCGTGGTCTGTTCACGTCTAAAGACCAGGTTACAATAGTATGTAAGTTGAGGTGGGGGAAAATAGCGGTATAAACAACTTCTCTGCTCAATGTTTCCTGTGTGTCGGGCACACTCCTTCATCAGCTTCCAGAGAGAAGCAGTAAGAACGGGATTGTCTACAGCATATAGGAGCTCATGAGACATACAAAGTTTAAGCCACCCAGTCTGTGCACGTGAGCCAGGAATGCATCCAAACTGCCTGAAAACAAAGAATCTCTCTGACCGAATTCCAGCCAGGCTCCTCTGAACCTCACTAATTAACTATATCCCAACCTTGACTGTCAAGGCATGAACAAAACATACAGGTCTCAAATGGTTCAAGGTCACACCCTTAAGATGCTCCCATACTCCGAAGCACATGCCTGAGAAAATCCCCAGCTGCCAGAAGAATTTACTGGTTATTCCAACGAAACCCCAAACTCCCAGCAAGAAGCTGGAACAAGAAAAGTGTCTCCTCTCTGCTTGGGTGGGAACCTGTCTTGCACAGGTGGGCAAACCAAGCAGGATTCACATGGACCAGCCCCTGCTTCCTGTCTTTATAATCTTTCAGTTTCCTGACTGTATGAAGCTCCCATCTACCTCCCACTCTGACTCTATTTTTCAAAAGTACCTGCTGCCTACTTGCCCTGTCCATATCCCCTCCCCACCCCTGGCTTCCATAGACAAGGCATGGATGAAGGGGGCTTTGGGATTCTGCGGTTCTGATTGCTAGGGTCAGATTGTTTTCTGCTTTTTCTCTATTTCTCCAGAAGTGGGAACTAAAAGTGCATCATTCCTGCCTCGAGTGGGGGTTATTTCTAAAAATAAAAAGGAGAGACACGTTTTTGAGTAAAAAAATATACACACAGGACCCCAGTACTGTGGATTTTCGAAGCTCACAACAGGGTCTCTGGCCCCTAATGATGTCACTGCACTTCTGTGTGGAGTCCCACCTCTCTGACCGTTCCTCCCGCCCTCCTCTGCTGCTTGCTCCTCTGGTGCTACCTCCCACCTGACCACCTGACGAGAAACAAGTCGTTCTTGTCCCCATTGAGCAGCGCCTCAGCTACGTCCTCCAGGATGTGACTGGCCGAGAAGGCAGTTGGCAAAACCAGAGTGAACGGATTCCTCTGGGTGGCCACCTTTTGGAAAGGGTTTTGCCAGACACTGGACCAACATTCTAGAAAACAGTGATAGCCTAAAAATTCCAACCCCCTCCCTGAGGAGAACCAAGAACTGCCTCTCAACTGTGGTGACTAAGCTGTCCTTGCATTCCTCTGTAGCCGGAAGTTTCTCCGGTCCCGCCCATCCCCGCGGTCCCACAGCCACCTATAAAATAATCATTCAGAGGCTTAATATGAATTGCAAATTCTATGGCCTGTTGGCTCAGGCTTCTTGCTAGCTAGCTCTTATAATTTAACTCAACCTATAATTATTAATCTATGTATTGCCATATGGCTTTATTTGCGTCCCATTACATGCTGCTCCTTGGATGGCGGTTTGGCATCTCCCTTTACTCTCCTTTCTTCTTTCATTATCTCTCTTGGATTTTTCTGCCTGGTTCCATCCTGCCCTGCCATAGGCCAATGCAGCTTTATTTATCAACCAATCAGAGCAACATATATTCATAGCATACAGAAAGACATCCCACAACATTCCTCTACTGTTAACACTGTCAATCAACTCTGTGCTGGGTTCCATGACAGCCATACACACACACACACACACACACACACACAGAGAGAGAGATCACAAACTGTCTGGAGAAGCAAGACAGGTACCACTTAGTCAGGGTTTCTATTGCTGTGAAGAGACACCATGACCATGGCAACTCTTACAAAGGAAAACATTTAATTGAGACTGACTTACAGTTCAGACATTTAGTCCATTATCGCCATGATGGGAAGTGTGGCAGCACACAAGCAGACATGGTGCTGGAGAGGTAGCTGAGAGTTCTATATCTGAATCAGCAGGCAGCAGGAAGAGAGGATGACACTGGGCCTGGCTTGAGTTTCTAAAAACCTCAATGCCTGCCCCCAGTGACACACATTCCTCCAACAAGACCATACCTACTCCAAGGCTACACCTCCTAATTGAGCCTATGGGGGCCATTTTCATTCAAACCACCACAGCGTGTATGAATGAGCATTTGTGACGTGAGTCCAGCCAGGTCAAGGATGCTAATGACTCACACTCATGGTCATAGCAAGGCCTCCCCTGGGTCAGGCTCAGGGGAATGCCTTCCTTTGGCCTGAATATCCATGTTGATGAATGGTTGACCTTTAGGTAAAAAACAGTACATGCAAAAAAACACCAAGGACAGCTTCCTTGTCTGGGTGACTGCATGATCACATGCTCCTGCAACTGCTCCCCCACTCCTCAGAAACCCCTCACCCAGTGAGTCCTTGTCCAGGCACTGTACATTCAGGCTGATGCTGTACTTCCATCTGATGCACGGCCCCACCCACTCCCAGCTTTATGTCACTGTGTCTGTCTTCCTTAATTTCTGGTCACTCCCAATCAGGTTTCTTGGACCCAGCCAACTGGGTCCTGGCAC
The DNA here is from genome assembly GCA_902168405.1 of Peromyscus aztecus. Classification (NCBI taxonomy): domain Eukaryota; kingdom Metazoa; phylum Chordata; class Mammalia; order Rodentia; family Cricetidae; genus Peromyscus; species Peromyscus aztecus. The sequence goes on from CABHPQ010156037.1 coordinate 5,838, forward strand.
AGGCTTCTGTCAATCCTGACCATCCATCCCTGACTTCTGATGATAGCACACTTAATTCAAAACAGCCAAGACTCACTCTGATGCTCAGAAGCTGTGTGCTGCATGGGTAAGTCTCTGCCGTCGGCCAGTCTACACAGTGAGCAGCACCCTCTTGCATGTGCTCACTCTCAGAAACAGTGTCAATGTGTTTCTTCCCTACATGCCCTTTCCTCCAGACCCCCTTCAAGGACATCTATCTAGCGAGAAGGGCTGGAAGACAGATTGCCTCCTGTCGCAACGACAAGCAGGCTGGCTTACTGTCCATCGTAAGAACTGTGGGTCCTTTTAAGCCCAGGATTCCTCTCTGTGATACATCCCACCAAAATGGCAGAAAACAACCACTAGGCTGAAAATGCCCTCCAGCTATGCTGTTTTCTGATGCAGATGCCCTCTGAACCTGTGGTTAGTCGCCCTGAAAAATGAGGATCAAGGGGTCTGCTCAAATTGCTGACGGTCCACGTGTGGCTCCTGCTGAGAATAATGACACGTTCTTTTTCCAGGTGCCTTGTATCTTCTGCCAGCACCCATAAAACTAAAGCAGACTAACCCTGGAGCCCGCAGGGGGTGGGGTTGGGGTCAAATTTCAGAACATTCTAGGCCTGTGTCACTCAGCCAGTAGGCATGTGAGTCTGCCTTTCTCAATCAGGGTATTTGCCATTGTTTTCTTTTCTGTGGCTAATATTAATGAATCTTGACTAAAGCCATGCTTGATGTGCTTAAAATAAGAGGGGAGGGGTGTGTGCCAAAAATGACAAAAATAATGGCAGTTCAAGGCTACTTCCTCAAAACAGTCAAAAAGTCACACACGAATCAATAAAGAAAACAAGATTCTTTTTTTTTTTCAAGACAGGGTTTCATCACTCTGTAGCCCAGGCTGGCCTCGAACTCACAGAGATCCGCCTGGCTCTGTCTCCCGAGCGCTGGGATTAAAGGTGTGCGCCACCACCGCCCGGCTCAAGATTCTTTTAAAAAGAAAAAGGTGGGGCTGAAGGGATGGCTCAGTGGTTAGGATTGCTTGTTTCATTTGCAGAAGACTGAGTTCAGTTTCCAGCACCCACATGGTGCGCATAACCATCCATAGTTCCAGTTCCAAGGGATCCAACACCCTCCTTCTGATATTCTCGGTTACCAAACATACACATGGCTCATATACACACCTACAAGCAAAGCACTCATACACAGAAAATATTTTTTAAAAGATACAGCACAAAACAGTAGAATACCACTCTGTCTAGGCTGGGTCAAGGAACAGTTGAGAGAGACAGACAGACAGACAGACAGACAGAGACAGAGAGAATATGCAATGGTCTCTGCTATGGTGCTACTGAGAACACGTCTTTGCATCTCTCCCCTGGACAGTATTTGCTAAATAAGACACCCCTCTCCCATCATATGGCTTAAATTATAAATGCCCTGGAAATTTGTAAGCTGGAATTCATCCCTGATTCCGGCCCTGTAGTAGGTTAAAAACTGGCTATGAGTGTATACGTTTGGCCACATTTAGACTTCATTCTAAAATACCACTCAACAACAAAGTGATTACAAGCTTTAGTCCGAAACGTTTCACATGGCTTTTCCTCTTCAACGTTGTTTTCAGCTCTGGAAAATAATGACCATTCCACAAACAATGAGCTCTGAAAATAGAGCGTTCATGGGAAGCGTTTAGTAATCAAAATGCAGGAGAAAATTAATTTGACTCATTTTTTCCAGTCTAAGCAATCATTGTCCTACCTGGTGACCAGGCATCAGCAAGTCATGAGAACAGATGTGATTACGGTCCATGAGCCAAGGGTTTGGTGCACAGTGGTCTGCTCCTCTCCTTTCCAGATCCCTCTAACCTCACACGTCAAGGATGCTAAAAGACGCGTGACAAGGCTTCCTTCCATACCACAGGATCCAAACTGTAGTGGCTGGAGAAAAGCGCCCCCAACTCCCTCCTTTAAACTGCTTCCCTTTGAGATGAGACCCAGCAGTGTTTACTGAGGCATGTGGGGTTTTCAAGGAAGGAACCGGCCCCAGGTGTGGGATAGAGTGACACTCAGATCAGTTTTTCCAAATCGAGCAGAAACTCGAGCAGGGAATAAACGTGTGCACACCAGTGGCCCTCAGTGTCCATATGTTCTTAGGAACTAAACGCTCAGACCCCTGACAGAGTGGTCCAGGGAGAAGGAGGTGGCTTCATCAGAGCTCTTTTCCCATTTGCCATCTACACAATGGTGTGATTAAGTTCCCCTCCCCCCCCACACACACACACACGCACACTTTATTTTTCATTCTCATTAAAACACATACAAAGCTGGGCGGTGGTGGTGGTGGCGCAGGCCTTTAATCCCAGCACTCTGGAGGCAGAGGCAGGCGGATCTCTGTGAGTTCGAGGCCAGCCTGGTCTACAGAGTGAGTTCCAGGAAAGGCGCAAAGCTACACAGAGAAACCCTGTCTTGAAAAAAACAAAATAAATAAATAATTAAATAAATAAATAAATAAATAAATAAATAAATAAACAAACACATACAGGCCTTGAAACTCCCCAGCCCAAACCCCACACACATGTGTCTTCACAACTGTCGCAATCCCTGTCACCAGCTACACATGTGTGTCTTCATTCATGACTGTCGTACATCCCTGTCACAGGCCACACACGTGTCTTCATGACTTTCGTGTATCCTGTCACTGACCACACATGTGACTTCAGGACTGTCGTACATCCCTGTCACCAGCGTAAACATTGATTCACAGTCAGGAAGATTCACTCTTCTGTTCTGCTCTGGATTTTGTTTGCTCTGTGCCTCCCCGTGAGGTCTCTGTCTGGTTTTTCTAGCATGGTTGCTTGAGCAGTTTCACTTGGGAAACTTCCCACAAGAGCTCTATTCACTCTTCAAATATTTCCGCTCTTGAGAGGTGAGTTTCAAGAGCTTCGATTCTGTTCCCCAAGTTCTCTTTAGCGCGTCCTTTGGTTTTGGTGAAGACGGTGGTGATTCTTTTAATTGATGGCGCTAGAGAAATTTGTCAGAATGCCCAATGCCACCCCCAGCTGCACCCCAGATCCCTTGTCTTAATTAAAGTGGTATCCCTGGAGCTAAGCTCTGTGTAAAGCAGGAAATAGATGCTCTTTGTGTCGCTGGCAGGAAGGCAGTGGCAGGGAAGAATACGGCAATAAAGAGACTGAAGACCTTTGAAGCCGTCAGGGAAGGAGGTGGAGGAATCTTGCCTTATCCAAGTCGCACTCATATTTGGTCTATAATATGTTGACATCGCTAATCATTTGGCTTCACCACCTCTTTTGATCTTGTCCTGAGAAACAATTCCCAGTGTGGAGAGTTTGGTTTGTTTTTTGGGTTTTTTATTCCCCCACTACATATCACAAAAACTCGATAATGGTCACATTTCTAAAATGTGTCTATGTTGCAAGAGTCTTTGAAGACTCACTAGAGATGCTGGCACTGTCCTTAGGAAAAGGTCCCTTTCCTCGGTGAGTTTCTGGAGCGTAGAAGCGATGTTCCCTCAGCTGGCAGATCCTTGTGGAGAGCGTTATTTCCAAAACTGACAAAGTTGGCCAAAAAAAGTCAGTTTTCTAAAGTGAAAATTAACCTCTCATCTGCCCTCCCACCCCGACCCCTGCCCTAACAGGACACAGCTCATCAGAGGTTGAGAGTCTAGGGGCAATTGATCTCAGAGGACACGCAGATGCGATTGCTGCTGGAAAATGCAAACTCACTGCAAATGGAAGGTGAACGCAATCCTCACAAGTGTCAGGACGGCATGAGAGTCTTACTCTTCCTTTTCTTTAGTTCAGCTAGAGAATTAACAAAACATTCATGAAATTCCAAACAATGCAACTCCAGTTGAAGAAAAGTCTTCAAAATGGAAAAGATACGTGCAACGTAATCCTTTTGGGTGGGTGTAAGTCTTGAGTTATTGCAAAGAATGTGCTCAGATGAATCTCAAATACGTCTTCATCAATGGCCGTTCCTCCTCCAAGATTCCTTAACAGAAGTGGCTTTAATGAAGCTGCCTGCCCAGGCACTGAGAAATTCATATCTCAGTGTGCCAGGAAATAATGCAATCATGGTTTGCAAATGCAAATTGGGGGGAGTCTCTAGACTCAGTAAATAAAGATTTATGAGATTGCCTCATTAATATTTCTTGCAAGCCTAGTAGCACACAAACGGAGTGAGATGAAATCCTCCGTAGTGTCTTAAGCATCCAGCTCGTAATGAGAAATGGAAATGCTGTCAGGCAGACAGTGTGGAATAATGGATTCCCACTAATAGGAAAGCTCTGTCTCCTTTAAGATGCGTTTAGTTCGGTTTGTCAGGGAAGTGCTCTGTGCACACCAGTCGCCATTTTGTGGGACATAAAACAGAAGCATACACTGATGTTTCTCCTGGCTTGACGTTTTCATCCTGCCAATCCAGCAAACACTCCCAGGAAAAGCACACACGCTCTCGGCAGAGTGGAAATTTTGTGTTATCAGCGTCTCATCTCTTTTGTTTGTGTAACTTAAAGGGGGAAAAAGATGTGTCTGTATGAACTGAAGCTGCACTGGGAACATAATACCCCAAAGAGCATGCTTCCTTTCATCTATCACTGTTTTTATTATGCTTTGTGAAACACATGTGTGAGTGAGCATGATTTCAGAAAGCAAAATGCCCCACCAGGACCAAGCTAGACCAATTGCTTAGAGAACTATACAAACGCATCTAAGATGCAGCTTTCTGGGCTATTCTGCAAGGAACATTCATTTCTACCCCAAGGACGTTGGTGATTTCTTTGAAACATGCTGACCCAGTTCCTTCAGGGTGAATGTGCCCAAACAAACAAAATTCTCATGTCGAGGGCGTCATTTACCATTTCTATCTTTTTTACCCCCAGGGAAAATACTCACTTGCATACAGATTTCACAATACCTTTAAAAATGATAGCTAACTCCACTCAAGTGGACAATTTAGAAGAATTGAAATGGAAAGAAAAAAATCTTCATCTGTGTAATCGCATATGAAGCAGAATGATGTGACTGAGAAATAGCCCGCTGTTTCCTGGTGTTTCTCAGCAGTAGGCAGTAAGAAGAATGTCTGAGAAAGTGCTATTCCTTCTGCCCCTCAGGGTGGGCATGGGCTTTCCTGTCCCCAGGGTACCGGACTGAGACTTTGAATTTATTAACATTACATGGAAAGTTCTAGAAATAAACTATGCATAATTTTAAATTGCAACTCTGCTCTGAGTAGACTAGGAAAATCCTGCACCCTTGGCTCTGACCCACCTGGGAAGTGGATCAGTCCCTTCTTCGGTCTGTCCAGGTCCCTGTGTATGGTGTTTGTGTTCAACTAACCCTGCTTCTATTTAACACTGCCCCATCAAACACAAGAACGGTGACTCTGGCAAGTCAGACACACCAGAGGGAAGGAGCAAGGTGGTCTCAAACAGGAAAGGGTGAAGGGGTTTTATGTGAGGGGAAAAAAATACGGGAGAGTATAGTACAGTAAGATTTTTTTGAGAGAGATCACGTTCACATAACTTAAGTACAGCGTGCTGTTGTGATCATTCTATGTTATTAGTTGCTATCAACTTCTTACTGTGCCTGATTTATGAATTAAACGTTACTATAGGCAAGAATGAGACCAAACAAAGTATAAATGGGATTTGGCATTGTCTGAGGTTTGAGGCTTTGAGGTTCCTGGCAAGTGCCTCCCCCCATCAAGGACCATGGAGAGGGGGTGTCGCTGCTATGTTCACACTTCCTGAGTACTAGCTGCTACATGTCAGTAGGTTGTAGGAATTCCCTTCTGCGGGGTGCCCCTCGGTCCGTTGTAATCACTCTATACTCTACTTGCCTCTTCAGATGTCTAGACTCTCTTTCTCCCATCCTTGGGAGAAAAGGAGGCACCCTTTCCCAAGGGCATCCGTCACATAGTGAGGAAACTGTGCCACTCAGAAGTGATGTGTAGAGCCATCCAAAGCTGTCCGTTGTCTTCCCGGCTGCTCAGACTCACTAACTTGCTTCTCATCTCTAAGCGACAGTGTCATCCCACAACACCTTATTATGGTTAGAATCCGAAATGTCCCAGACAGGCTGATGTGTTTGCACAACTGGAGCTGTTTTAGAAGGCTGTGGGATCTTGGGCTCTAAGACCTCCACTGGGGTGGAGGGAATGGAACATGATGCCCACCTCCAGTTCCAGTCTGCCCCCTCTGCCTCACTGTCCCAACTGCAGTGTGAAGCACTCTGCCATGTGCTCCCAGCTGACACAGGCTGAGCCACACTGGCTCTCACGCCTTCTCCCCCACAGTGGACCAACAGAAACTTCTCCTCCTTTATGTTGTTTACAACATGAGGTATTTTGTCACACAGCAGTGAAAAAAAGTGAGTAACGCGCACCTCAAAAGCCGTCTCCGGCTCAGACTTTCCATGCAGAGCACAGGCTCCTTCAGGAGCCCAGCACCTGTGACTGTCAGCTCTTGATTTACAGCTAAGCACAGAGTTTGCCTCAGGCATCTTTTTTCATTAGCGTGGATTTATTTTGTAACTTCGCATTGATAGCAGTTCACTTTGTAGACTGTCAATAAGCAATAACAATGAGACCATTTCCGTGAATACAAAACCACATGAAATCAGGGTGGGGGGCATGGTGAACACATTTCTGTGGTTGAATAGCTTTGAAAAAATATATATACTTCAGAAACACAAACGATCACAAATGGTGCCTTTTATTAACAAACAAACAAACCAAAAAATGAAACCCTGCTTTTCTTACAATCTCAAAATATTTTTCAATCAAACTAACCTGCCATCAGGAAGAGTCAATGACCGTTAAGTCACTGACAACCTTCAACAGCTGTTGGAATGTTTATCCCCAATGCCAAGGACAAACACCCCTGACTGGTTTTTAGGAAGACCAGGGAGGTTCCTACAGGAGTCAGACAGAGACTGGAAAGCTGCATCCTGCACAGCTGGAAGAATGTCGAGGAGAGCATGCTGACTAGCATCACGCCAATCCCGAGAGCTGCTGCTGGAGGACAGGTGGCAGCCTGCACTCTGGGCACAGGGTCCAGGGCAAGGCTGTGAAGATTCTCAATCTGCCACCTCTTCTTTACCGCCTGGACGATGGTTCATCCTCTGATCACCTCAGTTGCCTGTCCCAACTGGACTTCACAACACTTCTCCTCCTGTGCCAGCCGAGTGCTCCCTGAGCACCAACTCAGCATCTGGACCCCGGCAGGTGGTAAGCACTATGTCGTCCAATGGGCTAGCAGTTCCAGGGATACACAAGGTCCCACAGAGTCAGACATTTTCTTGTGTGGGTGGACTTTTCTGTCCTGCCAGCCAATTCCCAAATAATCACACAGAGACTTAATATTAATTATCAGTGCTCAGCCAGTAGTTTAAGCTTGTCCTTAGCTAGCTCTTACAACTTAAATTAAGCCATTTCTATTTATCTATGTGTTGCCCCAGGCTCATTTACCTCATCTATGAACTTTCCGTCCTGCTCGCTCTGCATCTCCTGGCATCTCCTCTCGACTCCTCCTCCTTCTTCTTCCCAGCATTCTCTTAGTCTGGTTCTCCTGCCTAATCTTATCCCGCCTAGCCATTGGCCAGTCAGTTCTTCATTAACCAATGAAGGTAATACATATTTACAGTATACAAAGATGGTTTCACAACACTCATGTCCAAGGGTTCAAACACATGAGATTGCCTGCTCCTTTTCTAGAAAGTTTAGTCTTTCTAGAACTCAGTGTCCCCGTGATCATTCCTAGATCACCTTCCAGACACCTCCGAGCATCACTGAGACATCTGTTTTCTCTGTAAACCCTAATAAGATGGTTCTGGCGTCATCCTGTTTTCAGAATATCTTGCCTAGCAGTTGGGAGCTGCCTAGGGACTTCAAAGCCTGTTGAAGAACTGCCTGGATCTTGGCCACACCACAGCCACTGGTATGTCTTTGACTTCTGATCTACACTCATGATCCTGCCCTCCAACAGTGGCACTACCATTGCCTTACATTTGGACCTCCTGTTACCCTACAGATATCAGGTAATAGTGCTGATTGACAATATCCAATCCCTTGTCCTTGCTGAGTGGCAGGAGCCCAGTGCTTCTGGTGTGTCTTCAGACCTACTGCAGGGGAAACGGCCCTGTGGCTCTGCCGTCCAGTTGCCGCTATTTCCCTGCCTGACATTGTCAGCCATGTGGTATTCCACCACCATGAGGCACTTTGAACATCTGTTTTCTCCACTGTCTCCTGGCCTCTGGCACTTCGTTCCTTAGTCAGGAGGAAAGCAGCTTCCGCTCTGGCACTCAGAACTCCAGAAGCAACTTGTAGAGAGGTGCAGACTTCTGTTTATGCATTCTAGAAGGTTCCATGGAAGTCAAGGCGTTCCTACATAGAAAGATGTCACTCATCCCCATACAATGGCATGACTGAGTCTTAGCTCCAGCCCATCCAAGCTGCCCTTAGCGCTGAGAACAGTCTGTAGGCCTGCCCACCTTGCATTCATTAGCCAGTGGTATTTGTAAACACAGATATTTGTTTCGGCTTGGGAAGACAGGACTCTTCTGAATTTACTCCAGTCTAGAGAGTGGTTCAGTCCTAGAGCTACAACCAAGCCTGTGATGGCTTAAGAGACAGACTACAACCTGGCATGGTGATGCACGCCTTTAATTCTAGCCCTCAGTACCAGGGAGACTGAGGCAGACAGAGCTCTGTGAGTTCCAGGATGGCCCAAGCTACACAGGAGACTTTTGTTATTGCTTTTTGTCTCAAAAGTAACAACAAAAAGACACACTATGAAAAGTCCTGGACTTTGGATCATTAGGAGTGGTGAACTTAATTCATGGGGTACTAGAATGGTAGACTCACATGGTTTGTACATTTGTCAAAATCCACAGAATGTACATGGTAAGTAAACTTCAAGATAAACTACAGATTTGGATTAGTAATAATACATGCATGTTGATTTATTGCCTGTGACAAATGTACCTACTAGTAGCTCTGGGACGTGATGGTTGGAGACTAAGTGTGTGCCAAGCGGTTCAGGGGAACTCCACGTACTTTCCACACAGTTTTGCAGTGGACCTAAATCTTCTCTTAAAAAATAAAGTCTAGGTGCTAGGGAGAAGATCCATCAATGTTGTCACACAACTGTGAGGACCTAAGTTTGGATTCCCAGCAGTCACATAAAAATCTGGGCATAGTGGCACATGCCCCAACGTTGGACAGTCAGAGACAGAAGGGTACCTAGGGGTTCCCAGATAGCCTGTCTTAGTTGAATCAGTGAACTCCAGGTTTAACAAGAGACCCTGTCTCGACAAACAAGGTAGAGAGCAACTGAGGATGACATCCGACATAGATCTCTGACCTCCATGTGCATGTACACTCCTAACACACATTCACATGAACATGTACACACACATGAACCGGACATACAAAAAGTTTCCATTTCTGCTAAAAAAGAGGTGTCATCAAAAAATGAGTGATTAAACATATAACTAATGAAATAATTCATTAATTTATAAAGATATTTTATCTGATATCATTTTAAAAGGCCAAAAACACACATATAAATATATACTTATATTTGCACTTCATATACAGAAATGAAGTTCAGAGGTAGAGAGAAAAGGATGAAAAAGGCCACAAAAATGTCTGCCAAGGGTTTTAAAAGGCACTAGAAGGAGGTCTAGAAGGAATAAAAGAGACATTTTAAGAGATTGTGGGAAGAAAATTCCAGGATATCCCATGCATTATCAAATCAAGAAGGACAATGAATTTCAAACACAATAAATGAATATAAGGGCACACCCAAATACAACACAGAAAAAAAAAGAAGAAGAAGAAAGCTTGGCATGCAAATTTAGGAGCTAGGGAATGCATCTTAGGACCAGCTGGAGGTTAGTGAGATGGCTTATGGGTAAAAGCACTTGCTGCACACACCTGGTGATCTGAGTTTGATCCCTGGAACCCAAGATGGAAGGAGATAACTGAAGAATTATTAAGAAAGAAATATTAATCAAACAATCAAGAGAAAATAGGTAACATTTACAATTGCTGCCAAAAATACCTAGGTATAAATCTAATAAAGGTAGACAAGTTTAGAGAAGAAAATTATAAAATTTTACTATAACAGCCATTAAGGGCCAAAATGAAATAGAAATCCAAACCCATGGATGTGAAGACTCAATATCATAAAGACGTCCATTGTCTTCTAGTTCATCTAATTTCTATTGGACACAGTCGACTGTTCCAATAACCCAAACCATGCACACAACAAAATAATCAAGACTAATTTCTCACCAGAAGACAAAGTGTACACCTGACCCTCTCTAGCCTCCAGGAAATTCCATCAAGTTGCTCTGTGTACTCTTGCACTTGGAGTAAGGGCCATGACATAGTTCCAAATAAAAAGCCCAGGCATAGGCTTAGGATGGGGTTCCTCATCTCTGGCACCATTGACTTCTGGGGCTAGGTAATTTGATGATGTGGGTCTTATCTGCATATGGTCAGATGTAGTGAACACACACACACACACACCCCAGTTGTACTCATCAAAATGCCTATATACCCAATAATCAAAGTCAACTCAGTTAAAAACTATAAATTGGAGGCTGGAGAGATAGCCATCTCTGGATAGCAGTTGAGAGCACTTACCACTTTTGCAGAGGACCCAGGTTCAACTCCCAGCACCCACACGGTGGCTCACAGCCATCCATAACTCCACTTACAGGGGATCCAATGCCCTCCTCTGGCCTCCAGGTGCACCAGACATACACATACACATAGTGTACATACATGCATGTGGGCAAAACACTCATACATATACTCATACATATAACATAAAACAAATTTTAAAACATTTTTTAAAACTATAAGTGTATCATACAATGGGACAATGAATACATTTCTTGTGAACATTTCTCCTTCATCCACCTCTTTTTCTACTGGACTTCCAACAGTAGCCCCAGTTATGAAGGAGCAGCTATCAGAACTGTATCAGATAGAATTGTATCGATATTAATAACTGTGTGGGGAGTAAAAAGCAAAAGAAATTGTGAGAGAAATTATTTCCATTGGTGACTGAGGATCTCAGGCTCATGACCCCATTTCTTCTCCATCTCTGTCTCTCGATCTCTCTGTCTCTCTGTCTCTGTGTCTCTGTCCCTCCCCCCCCTCCCCTGCCTCCTTTCCCTCCTGTCAGGGTCTCACCTGTAGCCCAGACTGGGCTGGAACTACATAGCCCAAGGGGACCTCAAACTAATGGATAATCCTCATGCCTCAGTTTCCCAAATGCTAGGATTAGAATAAGTGTGAGCTACCACAACCTGTTTCTCTTCTAAATGAATACATGCATAGACTATATTTCCTGGCCTGCTTTCACTGGCAGGTCCATGTGGCTAAGATTTGGTGTGAAATATACTGTTTCCAGCCAACCACACAACCCCTCATCTCTTCTCTTGTCACCTGGAGGGCTTCAGAAAAGCCCCAGGGGGCTCCAGGACCCTAATGAGGTCTCCAGACAGAAGCCGCACAGATCCCTAAAAGCTGCCCATTAAACACCAGCACTCAATGGTCACGAGGCAAAGTTTTTGTGCTTGTTAAGCCACAGAAATTTGAACTGTTTGCCTACTCTGGCAAATAAGGCAGCCTGGAATTCAGATCCTGATAGGCTACTAAGTCAGCAGGGGTGCTATTTTTAGACATTTACCAACTCTACACCCTTTCTCAGAAAGTAGAGAACACACTCTATCAAAGAGCGGGCGTGGTGGCGCACGCCTTTAATTCCAGCACTTGGGAGGCAGAAGCAGGCTGATTTCTGTGAGTTTGAGGCCAGCCTGGTCTACACAGAGAGTTCCAGGCCAGCCAGGGCTACATAGAAAGACCCTGTCTAAAGGAAAAAAAAAAACAACAACAAAATAGGGCATAAATCAAAGACCTCTTCCAATGCAGGTGACTAGGAGTCATAGGAGAGGACACTTTGGATGACGGTAAGGAAGAATTTGACGAGGAAAGCTCGGCAGCAGACTCAAAAAGGAACAAAAAGACAAGAAAAGGACAGGGGCTCCAGAGGGACCTTCAAGGACAAGACAGAATTAATGGGTCACCTTAAGTCTTTGGTTATAATGAAAGGTTTAATCCGGCTCCAGCTGAGAGCCTGAAATTACATTTGTGATCCATGCATGGGAAACTCCAACACTGAATGTAAGGAGCTCATGAGGTCCTGAGTGAATGTGTATTCTTAGCGAGGACCCCAAGGCCTAGACCCACGGGAAGAAGCAAAGCCCCCTCCAGGTAAGGCTCAGAGGCACAGCAAAGCCTTCCTCTGGTCCAAGACGAATGTTCAGGAACAATTGACCACTGCAGTTTCCTCCCCCTGGATGACAGCACCCTGAGACTGTCCCTAGAGAGACCTCCTTCTTGTGCTGTCCGTAAAGACCGGTGCTGCAGCTCCACCAGAGTGAACACAGCACACCCGGTCCCAGATTTTCTGTACACATGTCTGTTTGTCTGTCTGTCCTTTCTTCATCCCTTCAATCACCCCAGCCAGGACTTGGTGACTGAGGCAGTCAACTCAAAAGAAACAGAAAGGCAAACGAAGAAGGCGAGATCATCGTATGTCTTGAGACTTGACTGTAAACGGTACGTGATGGTGGTGGTGGCAACATTTGTCCTGAACACTGCCTTACCTCTGAGTTATCGTGAGTCTACACTGAGAGACTGGAAGGTCAAGGGTCAGGGCAGGTAGGGATGGGGAGATAGGAATCTATAAGACAGATACATTCTCATTTCCTGTAGCAGGAAGTCTGTGGACAATGTTTAAAATGGAAAAAATGGGCTGGAGAGATGGCTTAGCTGTTTAGTTCCCAAGCACCCACAAAGCTAATCACAACTGCCGGCAGCTGGTTCCTGTGTGTCTGACACTCTTTTCTCACCTCTGTGGTACACTTATACGTGCACAGGACACATAAACTCTCAAAGGCACACACTTAGAAATTAATAAGTAAATCTTCAAACTTGAAAAATCCTCAAACAGCAGCTATAAGCTTCTGACTTAGCAACGTTTGCCAAACTACTCTCCCCAGTCCAAATAAAAAAAATACATCAGCCAAAAGAAATGAAAGGGCTGATTATGGGGGGAAGTATCCAGAGTAATGTTGAGACCAAGTCACAGCTGGGTAGTAGCCATCTAGTATTATTATTTCTAGATTTATTTATGTGTGGGATGTTTTTTCTCAAATTTATGTATGTGTACCATATATGTGCCTAGTGCCCACAGAGGTCAGAAGTGGGTATCAGATCCCCAGAAACTGGAATTACAGTTACAAGCTACCATGTGGGCACTGGGAACTGAATCTGGGCATTCCACAAGAGCCGAAAGTGTCCTTAATCTCTGAGCCATCTCTCCAGCCCCTAGCATAATTTTAATTATATATATATATACATATATATACACATATATGTATATATATAATTTTTCTTAAAAATTAAAATTTAAGATTGAGACAAAGATATAATTAGACAATTCATAAATAAAATATAGCCAATAAGGATGCAAAAATTGTTTTACTTTCACATAAAAAATTAAAATAAGATGAAGTTTATTTTTACTTACCAACCTAGAGAAGATTTTTTTTTTATGGTAGCATTCAACACTGGATGTGGGATGGGGGAAATGTGTCTGCGCTCTCATATAAACTTGGTAACCTTTCAAGAGATCAAGTATATTCCAAACAGGCCCTGCAGATACTGCTTCTCGACATGACCCCCGTCTCCATATAAACTTAAAAGGGAGCTTCAGAATATTTCTCAGTGCAACAGTCAAGGCAACCCCCAACCAATGAATAAGAACTAACATGTGGGGTTAAACAAACCTATCTGTCATCTTGGGATGAAAAGAACTATAATGCGGTCCAAGCTCACACCCCCTAGTCTGCAGAGTGTGGAGTGAAGGCTGGAGAGGCAATGCTTTGTTGGAGGTACAGTCCCAGGGAAGCAAGATGGAGGAAAATAGGGAAGTGAGGCACAGAAGGAGCAGGAGTATTGGCCTGTGTTACACTAGTGCCCGTGGCGTCAATAGAATGTGTCCACAAGAGTGACATGTGACTATGCTGGTCAGGACAGTCCACTGGATGGGAGAAGGGTGAACCATGTATCTGCATGTGCTTCCCATCTTCAGCTTCTCACTACCCAAATCCACCTGGGATGGTTAATTTTCATCATTGACCTGACTGGATTTGGAATCACCTGGGAGACACACCTTTGGGCCTGTCTGTGAGTGTGTTTCTAGAGAGGTTTAACTGAGGAGGAAAGAGCTACCCTGAATGTAGGTGACTACTCTCTTTGCTTTCCGTTATCACGATACAAACACTCTGACCAAAAGTAGTTTGAGGGGGAGGAAAAGGTTTATTTGCCTTACAGTTACCGTCCATCATCCAAGGAAGCCAAGAGCTGAAGCAGAGGCCATGGAGGATGTGGCTTACTGGTCCCCTCCTCGGGCTAATGTTAGCCTAGACCTACCTGCCCAGGGATGGCATCTTCCATGGTGGTCTGGGTCCTTCTACATAAGTTAACAATCAAGAAAATGCCCCCACAGACTAGCACAGGCCAATCTGATGGAGGCAGTTCACCAGTTGAGGTTCCCTCTTCCCCCATGTGTCAGGTTGGCAGCCAAGACGAGCCGTCACAGTGACCCGAATATCTCCTGTTTGGGGGTCTGAAACTGGAGAAAAGGGAAACAAAAAAGAAGGTGAGCAGACCACTGCAATTCCTCTCTGTCTCTGTCTCTCTCTCTGTCTCTGTCTCTGTCTCTCTGTCTCTGTCTCTCTCTCTGATTCCTGACTGTATGACATGAGCAGCTCTTCCTGTGCACGGCATCACAGCATCACCCCTCTTGCAGCCATGACAGGCTGTGTGGTCAAACCACGGATCTGAACGACCCCTCCCCTCCTTAAGTTGCTTTTTCCAAGGATTTTATCACAGCCATGAGGAAGGTAACTCAGCCTAAGGAAGTACCTCAGTCCCCGTGCCCTCTCCCACCCGGGTAGACTGTCCCCCCTTCCCTAAGCAGCCACTGGAGTGTCACAGCCTTTGGAGGTCCAGCCCAGCCCAAGGATGGTCGCAGCATCTCTGGTCCAGGCAGCTGTGGGGACGGGGACAGGACTGGGAGGTAGCTCCTCTATCAGAAGAGCAAGGGGAAGGAGTGACCAGACAGATTTGGAGTATTATATAAACTGGGTTTTATGTAAGTATGATTTTCATAATTTTTTAAAGTCTAAGATCCTATAGATATTCATAATACAGTCATACATATTTACATAATAAAATTGGACCAATATACTTAGAAATAGTTACTGGGACTACATCTAAGTAATTATTTTCTTTCTCTCCCTTCCTCCTCCTTTCCTTTCTCCCTTCCTGGCTGACTTTCCTTTAAAAAAATATAGATAGATAGATAGATAGATAGATAGATAGATAGATAGATAGATGATAGATAGATAGATAGATGATAGATAGACAGATAGATAGATACCCACTGCAATACACATTTCTCTTGTTTTATTTTGTCTTGTTCTGAAGCAGTTTCTCACCCTGCAGCCCAGGTTAACCTGGAACTCATTATGTAGCCCAGGTTAACCTAGAACTCACTAT
>CABHPQ010156037.1:21524-55300 GCA_902168405.1 Peromyscus aztecus
TGTAGCCCAGGTTAACCTGGAACTCATTATGTAGCCCAGGTTAACCTGGAACTCACTATGTAGCCCAGGCTAACCTAGAACTCACTATGTAGCCCAGGCTAACCTAGAAGAGCACACAGCACTCCTCCTACCTTAGGCTGAGTGCTGGGATTTACAGATATTAGCCAATAAATGTTTATTGCCTGTATGACATAGAGAAGATGATAAGTGCTGACCATAAAACCTATATCCTAAAGTATACTATCACACAAATAAAACAATAAAAATTTTAAAGTGACCCACACAAAAATCTGTAACATATGACACAGTATGTATGCTCAGATACATGTTTAATAATGACAAGGAAAATAGATAGGGAACCCACAAAAGAAAAAGCTGTGTCTGTGTGAAAGATCTCGCTCTGTAGCCCAGGCTGGCCTCGAACTCACAGAGATCCGCCTGGCTCTGCCTCCCGAGTGCTGGGATTAAAGGCGTGTGCCACCACCGCCCAGCCTGAAAAATTATTTCAAATAGAGTCACCGGACACCATTTTGGGGTACAAAATTAACAAATATTTTAAATGCTAGTCCCTGGTGCCTTTGAGAGTGTACAGAAAGGTCTCTCCACATGGATGGGAGGCACACAAACCATCCAGCCTTTGAAAAGGACGCCTCAGAATGCACAGTACTGTCAACTAAGCCGCATACCCTTCTCAACATTCGGGGCCCCAGGCCCCGAGGTAAGGCATTAAGAGGCAGCACTGTTAATCCAGTAGTTAAGAATAAGTGGGGTTTCAAGGGTGAGGTCCTAATCTGATAAGACTTTGTCCTCCTAAGAAGAGGAGAGGTCACCAAAGATCTTTGTCAGCACAGCCAGGAAGGCCGTGTGAGGACACCAGGGCGGTCTGCAAACCTGCAAGAGGCCTGGGTAGAAACCAAATGTGGCTGCAACATTGATCTTGGACTTCTCAGGCCGTAGGACTGCGAGAAAATAAATCTCTATTGCTGAATTCCCATTCAGGCGTTTTGTTCTCATGGTCCGGTAGACTAAATACTCACTCACAAGCAGAACTGCTTTTAACGTGCTGCCACTCAGCCAAGCCTCTTCTGGGAATTTAGCCTAAGGAAATAAACAAATAATTTTCTGAAAAATTTAGCATGTTTCTGCTAGTGAGAATTGATGGAGAAGCTATTCCCGACAGAGTA
This sequence comes from Peromyscus aztecus, assembly GCA_902168405.1. Taxonomy (NCBI): domain Eukaryota; kingdom Metazoa; phylum Chordata; class Mammalia; order Rodentia; family Cricetidae; genus Peromyscus; species Peromyscus aztecus. The sequence goes on from CABHPQ010156037.1 coordinate 22,709, forward strand.
TAATATATACATAACTGACTTCAAAATGTAAGGTGGAAAATATGGAAATTTTATGCTGTATTTTAAGTGGGAAAAAAAAAACAAGTAATAAAACAGTGTCCTTGGGTCCCTAAGTTTCTATGATAGGGTAGTTAAGACATGGACTTAGCAAAGTGTGGTGGCACATACCTCTCACCCCAGCTCCTGAGAGGCCACAGGAGGATCAGGAGTTCAAGGCCGCTCTCCCCTGCACACTGAGTTCAAGGGGAGCTTGGGCTTCCCAAGACCCTGTCTCAGGAAATAAACAAATAAGGATTGAAGGCCTCCTGGAGAATGGCTCATATCCACCAGCTGGATGACTTTGGGCAAGTTGCTAATTACTTAGTGCCTCCACTTTCTCTGTCTATAAAGGGAGCTGCCATGACACTTAATTCGGGTTATGAGGGCATTTCAGTGACGGGCTACTGAAGTGATGGCTTTTAAAGTCCTCAGCAAAGAAGGTACCCACTGGGGTGAGCACTCAGGAGAGTGGGTACTCATCAGAGTGGATACTCAGCAAAGTGGGTACTCAGCAGAGTGGGTACTTAGCACAGTGAGTACTCATCAGAGTGGATACTCAGCAAAGTGGGTACTCAGCAGAGTGGATACACAGCAGAATGGGTACTCAGCACAGTGAGTACTCATCAGAGTGGATACTCAGCAAAGTGGGTACGCAGCAAAGTGGGAACTCAGCAGAGTGGGTACTCAACACAGTGAGTACTCAGCAGAGTGGGTAGCCAGCAGAGCAAATACTCAGTGGAGTGGAAACTCAGCAGAGTGGGTACTCATTAGGGTGGGTTCTCAGCAGAGTGGGTATTCAACAGAGCAAGCACTCAGCAGAGCAGATACTTGGCAGAGTGGGTACTCAGGAGAGTGGACCCTCAGCAGGGTGATTACTTAGCAGAATGGCTGCTCACGACTCCAACAGTGTGAGGATCTCTGTCCTGACCCCAGCTGTTCCTACTAAGGGTGTGGCCAGGTTCTTATCTCTGAAATGATGGCCTGGCCGGCTGATCGCTGAGAAGAACTCTTGTACTCTGACTCAAAAAGGTGTGAATCTGTGCCACGTCAGTAAGGGGAGACACCATAGCTTTAAGTAACATTTAAAAAAAAAAATTAAAAAAAAAAAAGGAGCTCGCATCCTGCCCACTGGCATCTCCTCCTCAGGAAGTACACAGTTGTTCCCACCTTATGTGCAAGAAGATATTTTCATGTTAAATGGTTCTGCCGTTCCCTGTGTGACAGTGGCAGCCGTTTTCAGAAATGCTGATTACCAAAATACATCACAGCAAAAAGCTACTAAGCATTCAGCCTTGCATTTAAATTAATTCTTATTTTAATGAAGCCCAATAGCAACCTCATTTACTTGAAAAATAGTAACACTTCCGTGGGAGACACTTCATTCATCTCCCCTGCAGGCACAGCTGGTATCCTCGCAGACCCATCTTGACCACTCCAGTACCCACCATTTGAGAATCACTGAGACAGAGGGTACTGTGGGAATCTTCTCAGGGCTCTCCAGGGAAGGGAGGAAACCGGCTTCCTGTGACTATTTGCAGGCTGAAACTGAGCCTAGAGCTGCAGTGTGCTGTAGCTTCAGGAATATTGCTCTATGGTGCGGGTGCCAAGTATCCCCATAGCCCCTTGGCACCCACAGGGATGTGTGAGGTCAGTCTCTGCCCCAGAACCAAAAGGCAATCCTCAGCAGAACTGGAAGCATGAGTATCAGGCGACAGGTTGGACATTTCCTCTTCAAATTTATCATCTGAGAGATGGACCCTGATCCAGAAAAGGCCACCCCTTAAACCAAAATCAAATCGTTTATTATGATTGTTTAGTGCCGCGCACAGGCTACAGATGGCTATGGAAAACTCCGGCACGTGGGTTTGAAAGACAGTTCGCAAGGGGCTGGAGAGATGGCCCAGAAGTTAAGAGCCCTCGCTGCTCTTACGGCGGCGCCAGCACCGACATGGTGGCTCACGAGCATCTATAACTTCAGTTCTAGGATAGCTGATGCTCTCTACCAGGCACTCGTGTGGTGTACATACTATACATACAGGTAAATACTCAGATACAGAAAATAAAAATTCATCTGAGAGAGAAAGAGAGAGAGAGAGAGAGAGAGAGAGAGAGAGTTTCCAGTCACCCCAAATCTCTTCATCTTAGTTTTGTAAAAAGTGACAGTGAAAAATGACACCAAATTCAATGGTGGCTGTTAGCTAAGAACTTGTAAAGGCTCCCAGTATCCTCCAAAGCACTAGGGAAATGATACAATTATTACTAGATGTATGGTGGAATTTTTTTCAAGTTAAAAAAAAATAATAATAATAATACTTCTTTTCTACCTCTGCTAAAGTCTGGCAGCCCAGATAGAAATCCTGTTAATGCCACACAGAAATGACCAGTTTAATCCCCGGCAACGTCCACGCCTGTTTGTCACAGTACTGTGTGTCTAAGAATCATCTAGAGAAGTGAAGGTTGTTTGTAAAATCCCACGTGTCCACTCCCCTTCAGCCACTGTAGATGAGCTATTCAAATGCATCCACGAGATCAGCTTGCTCAGATAGTCTAAGATAACCAGGAGTCTGGCTTGATTTCCCCTGCCGGGGGAGAGATATATCCATTGTTGTCTACCTTTCCCGGATCACGAAGCTGCCTCTTTGTTCGTTCTTAACAATATGACTTGAGGCTTGAAATCTCTGTTCCAATTTACATGCTAGGAAAGGACACTTTAATTTACAAAAGCTCCAAGAGCTCACAGGCAAAATGAAACAATTCCATTGATATGCAATCTTTTCTGGAATTTAAGAGCATACTTGCGGGTTTTTTTTTTTTGGAGGAAATATTAATTTATATTAATTTATTTATATTGTGTAGGTGAAAGTCCTCCCATAAAAGCTCGGTCTCACTAGCAGAATCATCAGATTTTCAATTTTATCTTGCCTAGCTTGATGATCGAGCACATCTGCTCCAAATCACCGATGAATACCCCTTTAAAATCCCCAAGCATCTTGTTAGCCCAGATTTGGGAGCCTTGGACATGTCTCCAGGTGCACAGAATTCAAACCTAAAACAATTGCAGCCCTATGTAAATGCTAGCGATTGTCACTGCTGCATGGAAAGCTGATAGAATACAAACTGCCTGTCTGATTATCCTCCATGGAGCACCTCCCTAGAGGTGTAGTGTGACCCCCCACCCCACCCCCCAGAAAATAATGTATGTATTCTGAAATACAGATGAAATGAGAGGATGCCTGGGATTTGCTTCACAAGGAAAAAAAAATGAATTGTAAAGCATCACAAGCTGTATGTGTCCTCAGAGATAGATACAGATATGGAAATGGAGAGATGTGGGCACAGATATAGATTGTATTGAAAAAGCGACTGAGATAGAGATGTCGGGATGGATGTGGACACAGTCTCTTTCAGAAGCAAAGAGACCATATTGGGCTTGATAAAAGGAGAATTTATCCCAACTTTGCATGTATTTTTCTGTTGCTATATATTCTTTTTACGATAACATGTTTGTTTCCTCAATTTTTATATGTGGTTCGGTTTCCATTGTTGTTTTATTTTTAGGGAAAAGGCTTAAGTTGTGACATTCATAGTAGGACTATAAAGCATTACCTCCACATTCTGTCTTAAAAACAGACAAGGCCTCTCAGTGATGCTCACTTTGTACAGGCTTGAACCTCCCTGCTTCAGCGCCTTCCCTGAGAGACTGGTTCTTTCCCATTCAGATGATTGTCTAAAAGCATGAGCTCATAAATCTCCTAGTAGCCTACCAGTTGAAGTTCATGGCTTCCTTTCACAATGTCTGAGACAGTTTCTTGAGTACATATTATTTCATTGGATTCTTTGTGTATTTGCTGTCTAGTCCAAGAGACTCTGGGTGTTAAAAGACAGAGACAATGACTGTCTGGCTTGTCCTAGTGCCCACCATAAAGCTGGCACATAAATATATATCAAACAAATGAATTGTTAAGCCAGGTTCCATGCAGGAAGACAGATGAGTGAGTGGATGGATGAATGAATGAATGGTTGAACCAGAATTCATGCAGGAAAACAGATGGATGAATGGTTGAACCAAGTTCCATGCAGGAAGACAGATGAATGGATGGATGAATGAATGGTTGAACCAGGATTCATGTAGGAAAACAGAAGAATGAATGGATGGATGAATGAATGGTTGAACTAAGATCCATGCAAGAAGGCAGAAGAATGAATGGATGGATGAATGAATGGTTGAACCAGGATCCAGCAGGAAGGCAGACATCTCCAGTTAGATCTGTTAGGCTCTGAAGCACAGGCCAGGGGCTAAGTCCCCAGGCAGCTCAATAAATATGTGAAGCAGCTGTGAATAACTTCTGATTAAATTCAAAGAACTCCAGGAAATGCTGACACAAGATTCCAGGCCTTGAAACCAATCTGTCTCCTGCAGATGAAGAAATTGCAGCCAGTGAAATCACACCACTGATAGGAGGCAGAGTCAGAAGCCTGGATCCCAACGCTCAGGCCAGCACCCTCTCCCTGGCATCTCCCTGGCTCCTGCTGTAAAGCCCATTCACAGTGACGGCTCCAGAGGTTCTTCTTGGCTTTCACTGGCAAAGGAGTCTGGAAGTAAATGAATGGGTGCCTCTTCTGATGGCCTTTGTATATAGGTTATTAAACGGAATAGATGCAAACCTCCTTTGACACCAACGTTCCTTTCATTGCAGAGGACTCTCTAATCTCAAACCAGCAGGAAGCTCACTTCTCTGACTTCTCTACCACACATAGTGTCCCTAAGAGACACGGTGGAGTTTAGTTATCACCATTTCTTTGGTGTTTAATAATTGTATGTAAATGTATGCTAAGCGCCTGCTATAATAGTTACATTCACTGGGTACCTGCCATCTGCCAGAAACTACTAAAGACTTTGTGTGAGGCGGCCATTCAGCGTTCACAGCAACCCTGTGAGAAAGGTGATGTGAACATTTTGGATGAGGAAACAGAGAGAGGCCTAAATGACTTCTCCTACTAGTAGCTTGTGGAGCTGGGGTTAGACCCAGGTAGACTGGTTCCAGCAACCACATTCATAACGTCACACAATTCTGTTGTTGTTGCCAAACAAGACAGCTGTTGATTTCTACGCTGTATAGGATCAGAGAGGGGCACGGTCCCAGGGCTGCCAGGGAGGCTCCAAGTTCTTCACCAAAGATGCTGCTTGGCTGAGAGATACATACCGCCCAGCAAATGGGGAGACCAAAGGAGGAAGAAGCTGGCAAGCTATTTCCTCTCACTGGCCCCTTTCCATTCTAAAACAGTTTCAAATCCGTGGAAGAAATGGCAAGACAAATACAAAAGCAAGAACAAGCCTTTCAGTTCTGTTTATCAACTGTGGATGCACGCCATGGCTCCATTATCTCCCCCAGCCAGCTAGAAATGTCACAAATGACCACAGCTGATGAGATGAGACGTGATGTTGGCCTTTCTTTTTTAATTCTTCTTGTTGAAACGTTAACTGATCCATGAGGAAAAAAATCACAAAAATGAGTATTTTTTTTTTAAGATAAAAATATCCAAGCTAGGGATGATGGTGATGGTGTGTATACTCAGGGAGTTGGGGCAGGAGGACCACAGTTTTGAGGACAGCCTGGGATACCTAGCAAGACACTGTCTCCGAAAAACCAAATCCTTCAAAGCATTGACAGCACAGACATCTCCAGCTCGGCTTCACCACACAATAGAAAGGAAAACAGGCTGGTGGAAACATCACCCTCTCGGGAGATTGGGAGTATCCCCAGCTCACCGATTTCAGAGTCCTGCGATAACCTGGAAAGTTACCTAGTCTCCCTGCGTTTTAGTTCCCCCATCTGTAAAGTACAAAAGTTACTAAAAATTGATAGCAGGTCCGGGGTAAAACACAGAAATTTGTCTGCTTTAGTAAGTCTGATGTAAGTGACTCTCCAAGGACTTCCTGAGCAACACCACGGAAGGTAATTAAGTGAGGAATTTCGGGAATGGGGGATGGAGGCCTTACAGTGTCTCCTCCTCTCTTTTTCTCCACTATTCCCAAAGGCCACCAGGAAGGGACTGGGACTGGGGGTGGGGGTGGGGATGGGCATGGGGGTAGGGGGAGGGTATAAGCAGGCTCATGGCGCAGGGAGGGAGCATGTTGAGCTCTGTCGAGATAAAGGCATTGAGCATTCAAGACAAAATCTGAAATGAAGGAAAAGCAGAGAGTAAACAACTGTCGCATGGCCTGTTGTGTCTGTGATGAGTTTCAATTAAAAATAGCCCCTAATACATCCAAAAAGTGAAAAAGCCTGGTGAATTCCCTTTATTGTCCCCTTAATGTGTTACCAAGGAGTTATTGGTATCATTTCATGGCTCCGGCACAAATGCCTGTACGATTTATTGCCAGGTTCACATCTCGGCTCTTTTAATGGATTTTTTTTTTCTGAGAGGCGCTTGAATATGGGGCTCCTGTTACACGTCCCTTGTGGTGTTGGCTGGAGCGAGCTGCCTCAGCAAATGGCAATAAAGCTCACCAAGGCAACAACTCACGCTCACCAGCCTTGGCTTATTTAGAGCAGAATGTTCCTAGATGGATTCCAACCCCTGACAAGACGAAATTGAAAAGTTAATCACAGCACCCAAGTTTCATATGTTGTTGTGGTCTGCCGATGGGGTGGGGGGTTTACAAAAATACACATACAATATATTGAGTTCTAGAAAGAAATCATTTTTAAATTACTAAAAACCAATGAGGCCATTCAGGAAGGTGGAAGCTGTGTTTAATTAAGACAAACTACCAAAATGTCCTAACAGGAAAAAAAAATAATTTATTTAAAGATTTAGAAACTGCTTAAATCGCAGTCAACCCAATTCATTTTTCTAGGGTCTGCGGAGTTGAATGTGTACTCGGGTCTTTAACCAGAGGCTGTTGTCAAACCCCATTAGCTACTCTGCCTCCAACGGGAGGGAGAGCATCCATCAGGTACTGGTACTTGGTGACAAGCCATAAGGAAGAGAGCATTAAACCCCCTGGTCTTTAAGCCCAAGGAAAAGAGGGTCAATGTCCTAGGATATCAGCTGTGACCAAAGAATGTGCAGAAGGCGATGGGGCGGGTGTCCTGAGACAGGCTACGTGGCTTTTTGCCAGTGACTGCAGTAACCCAGTAAGAAGATAACTTTCTCCCACGGAAATCCAGTCCCGGTGGCACTAAACTGATGCAATACTTCCAATGTGCATCTGACCATATAGGCAAATGACACAGTAAATGCCTTAAATTTTTCAAAATTATTTTTATTTTATATGTATGAGTATTTTGCCTGAACGTATGTTTGTACGCCCCATATGTGCCCAGTGGCCATGGAAGCTAGAGAAAGCATCGGATCCCCTAGGACTAGAGTTATATATGGTTGTAAGCCACCATGTGATGTGGGTGCTGGAAATTGAACCCTGGTCCTCTGGAAGAGCAGCTAATACTCTTAACCACGGAGCCATCTCTCCAGTCCCCAAACCTTTCAATTATGATACAGCATAGGAACATCAAAGACCCACAGTCTTTGCTGCTTTCCCCTATTTTAAAACCCTCAGATAACATTTTAAAAAATCAGCATGACGTTAATTCCTGAGATATCTGACTTGTACTGATGTCAGCGACCACCAGTCTGACCTTCTTAGCAGATGCTTAGCACAAGTTCCCCTGGCTCATTAGACTGTCCACCGCACAGAGCCGAGCCACTCAGACTTGAATACATCCATTGATTCCCATGGGGATCGGATCCAAGTGATGATCCTGACTCGGGAGACCTGCGGTCAAGGCCGAGATTCCATAGTTCTAACAAGCTCCCAGGTGTTGCTGAGCTGAGATTCACACACTGGATGTAAATCTCCTTAATAACGTCCTCTAAAACTTCCAGCAGGAAATAGAATCACAATTGAAAAATCGCCTGTGATTTGGTTCCTGAAAGATAACAGTGACTGTTTTGAAAGAGAAGTCTATTTTTTGTTTTTAAGACAGGAATTCTAAAACCCAGATATAGTCTTCCTAAAGGCTACATCCACAGATAGACATTCTTTTAGATCTCACAGAGGTCCTTTCAGGTCGACCAGTATTGACTTCAGGAAGTGATCCAAAACTGAGCACACAGATTCATTTAAAGCAAAGCTCCCATCCAATACATCCCCCGGCTACACTATTGACGTCCGCTCTGCTCTTTCTCTGCAGTAAATGTACATAAACAAATTGAAAGGTGCTCTCTTTATTTTTGAAAGCCTCTCCCTGAGAACAGAATTCAATTCCTCGCATCTGCTCTACAAAGTTCATTTAAATGCGGCACACCTAAGTAAGATTTCTGTAATGATCAGAACTCATCCCCTTTGAAATGGATTAGCCTAGTAAGACTGGACCATGGAGGTATACTTCAAAGGTTCAAAACAGTCTGCTTCATTTACAAGGACGGCATGGGTCTGGGTTTGGTTTGTGATTATTTTGGCTCTTTGAGTTTTTATTGCATGAAGGAGTTACACCAGTCCAGGTTCAAAGTGGCCCCAAATGGTGACATTATACAAGCTGGGACATTTTTAAATTTGTGACAAGAGACAGGAAGGAAATTCTGTTCGGTGCAAGGAAATCCTCATTTATGCTTCAGAGAGCTGCAACTACTTAAAACCCATGATACTTCAGCTGATCATCCTTAGCCTGTCAGGCCAGTTCCTAAATCAGGAACATCCATGTTCTCTTGCTGAATTACTTCTCCATATTCTGGATGCTCAATAAGAAGTTGTGAAATTTTCTTTGTCAATGATTTCACTTATTTCTCTTTGTCATCATCATGGGCGAACCCTTAGACGGTAGGGAGGGTCCTGTTATCATCATGGCTGACCCCTTAGATGGTAGGGAGGGTCCTGTCATCATCATGGCTGATCCCTTGGACGGTAGTGAGAGTCCTCACTATTGAATTCTTATGTGGCTAAATCGCCAGTGCCAGCAGGGAGCAGGTCACTCCCATACTTGCATCCGTCAGCAAAGGTGTAGGAAGAATGGAGGTTTTCCTTGGCGAAAGGGAGGAGCGGTGCTGGTCTTTCTCCTCTTTCGTGGATCCCAGGGATTGAGGTCAGGCCTAATGGCAAGCACCTTGCCCACTGAGCCATCTTGCTGACCCCATGGTTCTGATTTTGATATTTATTTTCTTCTAATAATCTTGTGACACTTTGTAATCATCCCTCTGACTATTTTTAAGTCAATTAAGGGGCTGGATGGCTTTACAGTTTGGGATTCACAATACTAAAATACCAAAATATTAATTTTTCTCTAATTCAGGCACATACTAAATAGAACATAGTAATAATATCTTGGCTGTGGATCGTTTACTGAGGACAGCCAAGCTCACCAAATGCTTGATTAGCAGGCTCAGACACGAGCATGCTTCCCTATGCATATAAGGAAACTGGTAACAAAAAAACAAACAAACAAAAAAAACAGCTGAACATAGTCATCCCAGAGATATTATAATCTGCACTACACTACTTATGAGAATAATAATAATTAATGCATATAATAAGCCAGAGAGTATTCTAAGCATCTTGTACATGAGCAATTGTTCTGTATAACAATTCTACAAAGCAGGTACTATTATTGCCCTCAATTCACAGGAAAAGTAAGGAATTATCAAGAGGTTAAATAATTCATTGAACATTAAAAATACTAATAAGAGCCAAGCAGTGGTAGCGCACGCCTTTAATCCCAGCACTTGGGAGGCAAAGGCAGGTGAATCTCTGTGAGTTCAAGGCCAGCCTGGTCTACAGAAGGCCTACCCCCTAAACTCTCTCATGTGCCAAATGCTGCCCTGGGTGATGATGGTGATCACCAAAAATGTCCATAGAGACAGCAAATGTGTGTGTTCTTAGCATTTCAACTGGGATCCACCCACTCCTAACCATCAGAAATATGACATCCTTCTTCCCAACAGAACTCAAGTTTGAACCCAGAACCCTTCTAAACCCAGTGCTCCAGGCATCCATCATCCATCATCTGGACCTGGCACATGGATCAAAATGTATTCCTAACTGACTACATGAAACACCATCATTTACTGATTTTGAAATGAATGTGTATTTAAAAAGAGGTCGTTTAAAACTGACATTAGCCTCAATTCTGTTTAATAAACCAATTCCGTGGTAGGCATCATGCTTTCCCTACTGCTTCAAAGATTTTTCACCTCAAAAACAACTGCAACATCTGGACGTGGTAGTACACAGTGTTAGCCATAGCACTCGGGAGGCAAAGGAAGGTAGATCTCTCCTTGAGGCCAGCCTCATCTACAGAGGGAATTCCAGGCCAGCCAAGGCTACGTAGTGAAACCCTGTCTCAAAAACAAATAAATAAAAATAATAAACAAACAAACAAACAAACAAATAAATAAATAAATAAATATTGTTGATAATGATGGCGATAATTGCCAGGGCTAAAGAGATGACTCAGTGGTTAAGAGTACTGGTTACTCTTCCAGAGGACCCAGGTTTGATTCCCAACACCCACATGGCAAATTTATAACTCCAGTTCCAAGGGATCCAGCATCCTTTTCTGGCCTCCACAGGTATTTGTAAGCACATGGTGCACAGACATACACATGTAGACAAACACTCATGCACATAAAATAAAATAATAAAAATATTTTAAGGCCAGAAACAATTAAAAAACAAAACAGGTCCTTGAAGATGGCTCCGTGCATATGGTGTTTAATGGGCAAGTACAAGGGTCTGAGTTCAAACCCCCAGGATCCATGTAAAAAAGTCAGCACAGCAGTGCATGCCTGTAATTCCAGCCCTGGGGAGGGGGTGGGGGGACAGGAAGACTCCTGGAGCTCACTAGCCAGCTACTCCAGCCAAACTGGTAAATTCTGGTTTCAGTGAGAGACTATCTCAAAAAAATACAGCAGAGAGTAACAGTTAATGTTGACCTCTGTGTTCATACACACACGCGCATGCACACACAAATTTAAATTTTTTTTTTAAATTCCAAGATCAGACATTTGTTTGGCTTGCACAGCTGGGTATTGGCCAGGCTGATCTCTCCGTTGCTCGGGTAATGGTTCTGCTCCACAAGTTCTTCTTCTTCCATCATCAGGTGGGGTGAGGCATGTTCTCCCGAGGCAATGGCAGAGGCAGAGAGAAGCAGACTCATACCTGGGCTGGGAACGTACACATTGTCACATCTACTCTGCTCTCTTTCAGATAAACACACTGTTGGAAGGCAGAAAAAACATCCTCTGCCCACAGGTGTGTGTGTGTGTGTGTGTGTGTGTGTGTGTGTGTGTGTGTGTGTGTGTGTGTGTAGGGCACTGCAAATTCATACAACATCAACAAAAGAAAAAAGAAAAAAGAAAGAAAGCTTGACACCGCTGGGGAATGGGGGAACTAAGGTCAGTGCTGTAGGAGTTAAGATTTCTGGACATAGATTCTTAAGCTAAGTTATTTAATAACAATAGCATAATAAGGATTTTATTACAATAATAGGGGGAGAAAAAGGTTAAATAAGCCATTGACCTCAGAAGGCTCGTTACATTGGGACATTCTTCTTCTTGGGAGAACAATAGTATCAAATTTTCCACAATTCATTCCTAAGCACCAGCATTGCACTGATAAGCACCAACAAATAACTTTTACTATCTTATGATTGCACCTTTTACAGCAATTTGAAGCCAAGCAGCTTTTGAGATGTCATTCTTCATATTCTCTATTTGTTCTTAAAAGGAATTTTCCCGAAGCAGAACACATCTTAAAGTCAAGCGCTAGCCCTCCAGAGGTAGATTTCTACCTTCTGTATACTCCAGGGGGAACAAAATAATTGGATTGTGTTTCCTCATTCACGACCACTTAAATATTCATTTTCTGAAGGTTACATTTTAGTGTGTTTTTATGTTTTATTCAGGACACAATGTTCCAGCAAACATCACAAGCCTAAATCAATGGCTTATACCGACATTAAATATGCCATTAGCATGCTCCTTTCCAGAAATATCAGGGAGAAGCCATCAACAAACCTACAAAGAAAGCCCTTCTGCATTTGAAATAAATGATAAAGTAGGTACAAGAAATAAAAGAGGCGAAGGAATTTGAGAATATCCAATTCCCTTCATGGCCAACAAAAATTACTGTCGTTTCCATAACATTTAGAGCTGACAGCAAAGCTCAGGCCATTTTTTTTGAGTCATCTAGCTGCTCTTCCTTTCACTCCTGGGACTTACACGGTCACGGGTAATGTGACTGACACCTTAGAGCCTTGGTCTCAAACACTCACATCCCCCTGAGCAGTTGGATCCACAGAGCACATTCCTGAACAAAGAGCGGGAGATTAGCAGCCCAGATATACTCACCGAAACCATGACCGCACCCAACAGGTTACTGAGTTTGTATCCATCTTCATTCACCCATTGATTGAACTGAGAATGTTTGCCTTTGGAATGAAATCTATGTCCCGTGGTCTGGGATTGTCTTGAAAATGAAAATGAGAAGCCTGGGATGTTGAGAAATGACAGCTGCTTGGTTACAGATTGTAATGGAGAGAGCACCAGCTGAGCTTGGTGGAGCACCTGAGGTCAGTGGTGCTTTACATAAAGTTCCTACTTAGAGGAGGATGCCAATCAGTTGTGAGCACTGACAGCCGAGAAGGCAGAGGAACTTGAAGGGTAAATGAAAACTGTCATTTACATCTCTCTTGAGCGCATTCATATTTCAATCATTTTCACCTCCTACTCCCCATCTCCAGCTCCTCCCAAATACTCCAGCCAATGACCCCCTCTCTCACATACACACTGGGGCCAGTTAGTGCTGCCTATACATGCATGGTTGTGTGTAGCCATCCATGGGAGCATGGCCAACTTTTCAGGGACTACACCTCTAAAGAAAACGGACTCTCTCTCTTCTAGCACTCATCAACCGCCAGTAGTTTCTCAGGTAGAGTTGCAGGCTCTGTGTCCCTCTAGAGCTCATTTTTTTAAATTCATTTTTTAATTAAGAAATTTTTTAAATTCATTTTTACATACCAATCACAGGTCCCCCTCTATTCCCTCCTCCCATCCCCCCAGCCTCCTCCTCCACCCATTCCCCCCTCCAAAAGGGTAAGGGCTCCCATGGGGAGTCATCAGAGCCTGGTACATTCAGTTGAGGTGGGTCCAAGCCCTTCTTCCCACATCAAGGCTGTGCAAGGTGTCTCACCATAGGTAACTGGCTCCAAAAAGCCAGCTCATGTACCAGGGATGGATCCTGATCCTACTACCAGGGGGCCCCTTAAGCAGACAAGCTACACAACTGTCTTGCTTATGAAGAGGGCCTAGTCCAGTTCCATGAAGGCTCCAAAGCTGTTGGTCTAAATTTCATGAGTTCCCTCCCACTAGTTTGGTTTGATTATCTCTGTAGGTTTCCCCATCATGATCTTGATACCCCTTGTTGAGCTCATTTTTGAGTCAATCCAATAACTCTTGCTCATAATGATGACCCAGGATTATTCAGAATGTATGCATCTTAGTTAGGGTTTTCATTGCTATGAAGAGACACCATGACCACGGCAACTCTTACAAAGGAAACATTTAATTGGGGTGGCTTGCTTACAGTTTCAGAGGTTCAGTCCCTTATCATCGTGGTGGGGAGCATGATGGCATGCAGGCAGACATGGTGCTGGAGTTGACAGTCCTTCACTCAGAGGCAACAGGAAGGGACTGACTGTCACACTGAGGGAAATGAGCAAAAGAGACTTCAAAGTCTGCCCCCACAGTGACACACTTCCTCCAACAAGGCCACACCTCCTAATAGTACCACTCCCTTTGGGGGCCATTTTCTTTCAAACCACTACAGTGTAGAATTGTGTCTGTTAACTATTTTAAGAAATAGAAGTGTGGGGCCTGGAGAGATAGATGAGCAGTTAAGGGTGCTTACTGCTCTTTCAGAGGGTGGGAGTTGGACTAATCCATGTCAGGTGGCTCACAACCACCTGTAACTCTAGCTCCAGATGATCTTATAGTCTCTTCTGAGGGAACTCATACTCATGTATATGCACACACACAAACATATATATATATATATATATATATATATATATAAAAAGAAACAAAACAAATCTTTAAAAACAAAAATACAGGATAAAAAGCATTATAAAAGTTTTAATGAACATTTATTTGCTTTATATATGAATAAGGAATATTTTTATTTATTCTTTGATAACTTCATACATGTATACAATGTGTTGTGATCATATCTATTCCATTCTCCCCCTCCAACTTCCACAGGACTCCCCCAAATGCCTTCCTCTCCCAATCTTATATCCTCTGTTTTATTAATACCCTACTAAATCCAATTAGTGCTACCTAAATGCACATAGCTGTGGGACTATCCACATAAACATAAGCAATCCACCAGTGGCCACATTCCTAAAGGAAAATAGCTCTCCCTCCTCTGGCAGCCACCAGCTGCCAAAAGCTCTTCAGGTCAGGGCTGTTTCATATCTCTGCCAGCTTTGTTGAGGTATAATTAACATTCAATAAAACCCACATATTTTAAGGTTATGTTCTAGAGAGGGTTGATAGAAGTATATACCTGAATTCATCACCAGAATTAAGTACAGACCTGCCCATTTTCTCCAAAAGATCATCCCTACCTGTAGTTGTTTTTTTTTTCCACTCTACTCTTTAGGGGGTCCACCACCCAGCTCCCAAATAATCACACAGAGACTTATTCTATCTTATGAGTGCCCGGCCTTGGCTTGTTTCTAGCCAGCTTTTCTTAAATTATCTGTCTATCTTTTGCCCCTGGGTTTTTAATCTGTATCCTATACATCTTCCTTTACTTCTTACTTGGTGGTTTGCTGTGTAGCTGGGTGGCTGACCACTGGTGTCTTCTCATCTCCTCTTCTCACTCCTCCATCTCCCCTTCCCAAATTTCTCTTCCTATTTATTCTCTCTGCCTTCCAGCCCCGCCTATCCTTTCTTCTGCCTAGCTATTGGCTGTTCAGCTCTTTATTAGACCATCAGGTGTTTTAGGCAGGCAAAGTAACACAGCCTCACAGAGTTAAACAAATGCAACATAAAAGAATGCAACACATCTTTTCATCGTTAAACAAATGTTCCACAGCATAAACAAATGTAACACATCTTCAACTAATATTCCACAACACCTACCCCCTCTGTAATGCCTCCTACTGCGACTCTCTACCCTCACATCCGAGTCTCCAGACACAAGCGATCTGCTTTCTGTACGTGTGGATTCTTTTTCATTTCCTATCAATGAGCCCAGACATTATCTTCACTCTTTGTTAGGCTTCTTCCACTGGACTCTGGGAATCATGCCATTTTTCCATCCATACTAGTAGGAATGGGCTCTGTTTCTGAGTAGTGAGAGCCAGAGAACCTGTTCTTCCTGATCATCTGAATAGTTCTTCCAGGAAACCCAGGTGGTTTTCACACTTGCATGAGCTGATGGGTACTCAGTTGAAAGCCAGAGAGGATCCTGTGCAGGTCTCTGGAGTTCTCTCTCTGCACATATTTTTTCCTCTCTGGTACTCTGTCCTTGGATGCTAACCACACACCTACATGGTCTTCCAGTACCAGCACCTAACCTCGGAGACTGACAAGCTCTATTCTGGGCTCCCCTCCCTGAACCAAGGCCTTGAAACTATCTCAAGACAATGAGTTGGGCCACCATGGACTCATCATGTTGGTTCATCACTCAGCAATCACTGTCTTTCGCCAGCTCACATTCAATATCTTGAGAACCACTAGTTCATAGATTTCTTTGTGCTGATTTGCACACGAGGCAGGAAGATAAATGTAATTGCCAGCACCCCAGATAGCCAGAAGCAAAGATTCAAAACCCATTAAGCATTTTAATATCAGCAAAATGGAAGGTTTGGGGTAGAGGGCTATTTTAACATTTTACATTGTGTGAGGTCTACTTACTCTCCAATGATGGCAGATAATAAAATAAGGTTTTAATAGGGGGTTTGTCATTCACCATAAGATTGTCCAACCATGTTTACCAGGAGATAATGGGCTCTGAATGGACAGTCGTATAGATCTAGATACGTGTTTTTAAGGAGCAACAAAAAGAGATCAATAAACAATTAACTTTTTTGAAGAGTCAACATTATAGATGTTACCATACTGTTGAACTTTTAATGTCTTCACTAGAGTAGAACCAGTCAGACTGTGGACACCTCAGATGCAGACACACAGGGCTTCTAGAGCGCCTTCACCCACCCTTCAGTGTACAGTTATTGAGCCTCTGCTGTCTGTAAATGTTCAGGACCACAGGAAGAAAGCAGACAGGATCACAACTTCCTAGAACTCAGTAAGCAAACAGACAATAAGCAAATGATAGTTCAATAGTTGTATTAAAACCTGAAGCAGAGGGATAAGGAGGAGAACTCAGAGGCGGGTATTTTTGATAGAGCTATCAAGAAAGGCCCCTCTAAAGAATTTAATTGGATTGAGTGACCTGAAGGAGGAATCCATTTAAAAAAAAACTCTAGAAAATAATATTCTGGCAAAATAGAACAAGAAGTACAGGTACACTAAGGCATAAATTGATGAACGGGTTCTGGTGGGAATGTAACCGAACATCAGCAGTGACTAGAGCCATCTATGTATCTATATTCACTCATTCATATGCTCATGCACATTATAATGTACATAGCACCCTGCTGCATGTGCGACTGTGGTGACATTATGTTCCCCAACATATTGTGCACCCTAATAAACTTATCTGGGGTCAGAGAACAGAACAGCCACTAGATATAGAGGCCAGAAAATGTTGGCACACACATCTTTAATCCTATCACTTGGGAGGCAGATCTCTGTGTGTTCAAGGATACAGCCAAGACACACTCCTTTAATCTCAATACCAACCATAGAAGACCTGGAGGTCTGTATAGACAGGCAGTGACGAGGAGGTCATGTGGTTGGGTTTACAACCCATGAGAAGGCAGAACAGAAAGTCAAAAAAAAGACAGATACACAGGAAGTAACTCTCTTTCTGAGGGGAAGGACAGCCACGGCAGTGAAGGGTAAGAAAGGGTTTTTAGCTCTTAGCTACTGCTCTGACCTCTTGGGCTTTTAACTCTGCATTTGGCTCTGTGTTTCTTATTTAATACGACTGTTACATCTACATGTGACTCCAGAGAGAAGTTACCTCAAAAAGACTCAGAGGCACAATTTAATGAGAGGACCAAAGATCTGTGTAATAATCAATAATCATGATAATGAAAATAATGGATCCTTTGTTGAAGGGCTTGAAAGGTGTATTAATTCTGAGAGGCCAAGACTACATGGCCATGTCTCACTGGCCCACCATACCGTACCAGAAGGAAAGGCAGAGGACTATGTTCAGGGGCAGAGCATTGGAGGGGCCATATGATCGTGTACCCCCAAAACAGAGCTGTTGGCCGAGAAGAAGAGTTTTGAACAAAGCAAAATCATGTTAACCAGACACTTTCCCTCTGTGGATTCTCATGTCCAGATTCTTAAGCCGACAAACACATGAAAAAGGATAAAATATTCTCATTGCTGGCATTCTGTTTGAAGAAGGGAGGGGCAGAGTGAGGCACGCCTTTAATCTCAGTACCCGTAAAGCAGAGACAGGTGGACTTCTGTAAGTTTGAGGCCAGCCTGGTCTACGTAGCAAGTTCCAGGCCAGTCAAGAGTTACATGGTAAGACCCTGTCTTAAAAAGAAAACAGAAACAACAACAACAACAGCAAAAACCAAACTGGTCATCTTTGGAGAAGCAGCTTCTACTCAGCTCCCTTCACCAGAAAACACTGCTAGAGCACACTTTAACTAGATACAGGAAATAGGGATGGGACAGCTGGACACCCCCCCTCCCCCGGACAGAAATCCATACCTACCAAAGCCCAGCTGAGCATCCTGCGCTTCTCCCTGGGAGATGAGGCAATGCCATGAGCACACAGCATACCCAGAGGCTCCCTAAATTGCCCCAATGCAGGTACAGGACTTGGGAATTCTATATGCTTCAGTTGTGGTCTTAAAGTGACCACCTGCTCTCCTAGGCTAATGACTAGACCTTTTCCAACTTTATTTTCAGTCATTAAAAAGGAATAATAATGGATAGTATCATTTTAGTTACTAGGTCACCGTGAGGTTTGAATACCATATGGTAAGTGCTTAAACAATGGTAGCTACTTTAAAGATGTGATGATTATTATTAATCATTGTATGAAAGAGTTTTTAGCCAAGAGAAGAAAGATAAGGAAATACAGCTCATAAAGTGTAGTTGGGATCCACATCAGCCCCCATGCTGCTGCACCCTGGGAAGCATGGAATAACCCTGGAACCAAATCTCGGGGATTTATTTATTAAACATCTTAAACCAGATTCCTCTATTCTTCCTTTTGTTTCTTAGGGTTATTACAAGGTTTCCTTTCAACCTCAGGCTGAAAAGCTTCCCTTTCTAAAGTGCTGTTCTCTGGGATGGATGTTGGAGGCTACCGTCCTCACATGCTCTGCTTCCTCCAGCTCTTCAGCCTAGGAAAACTCATTTTCAGGTCTATAAATACAGCTGCTCAGAACCCATCGATACTTGGCTAGAATTTTCTATACACCACATATTAAGGCTGCTCCCATGCAGAGCATGCCCTGAGAGCAACCATCCCTCAGGTCCTGACACATGTTGCCCAAGAGACCAAAAATAAACGCCTTCTTCCCAGTGTTTTGCTGTATTTATTGCCTGTTGCCTGACTACCTGTGTCCAGATCCGTAACAGCCTCTGAGCCCAAGAGTAAACTCATTCCCCATCTGCTCCTTCCCTTAAACAACAGCATCCATGCATTTTAAAGTCCCGAGCCCTAGAAGTTACAGCTCAGAAAAGTGGCCAAAGCAATGGGGATGTAAGTTCTTCCCTTGTGTTCTCACAGACTGCAGCCACCAGGCTCCCTTGCCTGACCAAATGCATACTTGTGAAAACTTACTGTTCTGATCCAGAGGGGAAACATAATCTGAGGCCTTCTTAACAACTGTCTTCCCAAATACCTTAATGGGATGTTCCGAGCACAGTGTGTACCCTCGGGGAGAGCGTCTGCACCCCCTTCTCAGTCTATCTCTGTAGCCCCAACAGTTTGCAGAACAAGCCTCATCCTGAAGACGCCTATGGAGAGAGACACATGAACTTGCTTATGGGCGGTCTGACATAAGCCACGAAAAAGGCTGATATCAACTTCCTGAGGAGGAAAGTGAGTCTAGCTGAAAAATAAGATTGATTTGGACAGTGAAAATAATAAACAAACAAAAAATAATAATAAATAAATAAAATTTACTATTGGTAGGCAAAGCAAAATTTGAAGAAAAAAAATAGAAAATGAAAATCCAAGAAGGGAGAACATGCAACTCGAAATTTCAGTGTCTGAGAGAAGAAATAATAATCCCAAAGAAACTGGTGTTCATATAATCACAAAGATGCACTGAAGGGAAACACGGGACAGTATTCGGAGCAGGAGAAGATACAAGGAAGAAAAACAGAGTGATAGTCACAATTCATGACCAAAGGTGTTGGGAACAGAATTTAGAATGGCATTTGGGTGGGTGAGGAGGGCAGATGAGAAGTTCCTTCCAGGCATTCATGGTAGAGAGGGTGAGCTTAGCCCTTAATAGGCAGGATTTAAGGTTGATGTTAGAAAATATCCTGGTATAAGGATTTTGAGAAAGATGTGGAAACTCCATTTCTGAAAATATTAAGAAGTAATAAAGATAAGCACTATGCTTCAATGGTGGCTTAAGTCAGACCCCGAGACTTGGCTGCAAGGATGATCCACCCTGAAGCAGCTACAATTCTGTTATGCTTTCTCCAATCCAATTCCCTCTTCATCGAAGTATAATTTCAAGAGATTTCCTTAGAAGCCTTTGGTATTTACTGGGTTTATCTGTCCTGAATCTTCTTAAATCTAGTCCAGCTTCCTGACCAGCATCCGTGTTCTCCTTCACAATATTTTCTGTAACTCTTCAAGGGCAGGATTCTGTCATTTCTCTCTGAATCGCTGCCCAGGACTGAGTCCCACGCTTGGGAAGGACTTGATACACAGCCCCAAGCGATGTCCACTTATAGGAAGAAAAGCAAAGGTAAAAGGAACATCATAGAAACCTTAGCAATGTCAGACTCGCTTGGTTTGTTTCCTGCCTTTACACACACACACACACACACACACACACAGAGAGAGAGAGACAGAGACAGAGAGACAGAGAGAGAGACAGAGACAGAGACAGAGACAGAGAGACACAGGGAGACACAGAGACAGAGACAGAAACAGAGAGACAGAGACAGAGAGAGAGATCCTCAGCTTTTGCCCATTTGGTGGTTAATTTTACATGCCTATTTGGCTGGGCCAAAGGATGTCTGGGTAGCATTATTTCTCCGTCTGTCTCTGAGGGTGTTTACAGACAGATCAGCCTGTGGCACCATAGCCTGAGTAACAAAGGTGATGTGTCTCTCCTGAGGCAGGGGTACTTCATCAGCCCTTGGTGACTCAGACAGAATGAAGAGGAGGAGGAAGGGCGGCTACACTCTGTGTAGGCTGAGCATCCCAATGACCAGAACTGGCACCAGGAGCTTGGTCTCGACTTGGGTCCCCCCAAAGCCCTCGTCCTTCAGCCCCATTCTCAGACCTTCAAATTCAATCTGGAAATTACACACTGCCTGCTTCCACTCAGCCTTCTAATTCTGTCTGCATCCGGCACCGGTCTTTTACTGGGCAGCAGGAGCCAGGCCTTGAGTCCCTCTTTTCTGAGTATAATTAGCACTGTATATTAGATGGCATGTAGGTTTGCTTTTGATATTCGTGGAGGGTTGAGGGCTTTTAAAATTGGTAAATGTTTCAAAGAAAAAGAAACTAAAGAAAAGAAAATAATCCGTTATCACATTTTGTCATCTTTGTACTAAAATCTTTTAAAAATGCCATTAAATCCAACAGTTAAAATCATGGATTCTATAGCTCAATCCCCACTTGAGTTTTTCTGACCCCCTCTCTCCCTCCTTCTCTGGCCAGAGAGAACCACTACTGGGGATGTGGCACCTTTCCCACATGTTTCTTATACTTGTATAATTTATGTTCAAATAGATAAGCAATATTGCTTTAGTTTTCCATTTTTCCATGGGCTATACAACATCATATGTTATTGTCTGTGACACGTCCCCCACAGGCTTATGTGTTGGAACACTTGGCCTCCAACAGGTGGTTCTGTTCTGGAATGTTGTAGAGCAGTGGTTTTCAACCATACTAAAGCTATGACCCTTTAGTACAGTTACTCATGTTGTGGTGACCCCCAAGCATGAAATGATTTTCATTGTTACCTCATAGCTGCAATTTTGCTACCGTTATGAATCATCATGCAAATGTCTGATGTGCAGGAAATCTGCTATGCGGCCCCTGTGAAAGGTCCACCGGAGGGGTCGCAACCCACGTGTTGAGAACTGCTGCTGTACAGCCTTCAGGATACAGAGCCTCCCTGGAGGAAGTGAGTCACCTTAAGGTTTTATACCCTGTGTCCTACCTCTGGCCTACTCTTTACTTCCTGACTTTGGACATTGATATGACCAGCCACCTCATGCTCTTAAAACCATGCCTTCTAAACCATGATGGATTGTGTCCCCTCAGACAATAAACCAAAATAAACCCTTCCTCCTTAAGCTGCTTTTGTGAGGTACTTTGTCAGAGCAATGAGAAACGAAACACACCATGCATATTTTGAAATTTTATTTTTTTGCTCAGCATTTATGTTTCATATAGATAGATCACTGTTTATTATAACTCCTTCAGGTTTTTGTTTTGTTTTGTTTTACCATATCAAGAAAACCAGTTTATTTAGCCTTTTTCTTAAATTCACTCTGGAGGTCATGTCTATTGTTTTTCTTTGCAAGCATTGCTCCAGTTAACAGCCATGAACTTGTCTTTTCCATAAGTGTGTATTAAGCTGTCAAGAGTGAATATTCAAATGTGTAACTGCCAAGGGATAGGATACATATGCTTACATTTAATAAGCATCGCCCACGCTGGTCTCCAAGGTGATCTCAGCAGTTTACACCATGTCTGCAATACAGAACAACTTCCTTACACCCTCCCCAGCACTTGGTGGTATGAGGGTGATTCATTTTTGAGAAGCTGGTGCCTATGAAATAGTTTCTGTAGTTTCCATTTCCTTCACAACTGCTGAGGCTGAGCATTGTTTTATGTTCATCAGCTTCTGAGGGTTTCCCTTTCTGTGAATTTGTCTGTTTTCCTAATAGTTTTCCATTTTAAAAAGTACTTTCCATGATAGCCACAACCACACAGAGAAACGTTGTCTCAAAAAACCAAAAAAGAAGCTGGGCAGTGCTGGAGCACACCTTTAGTCCCAACACTCTGGAGGCAGAGGCAGGCAGATCTCTGAGTTTGAGGTTAGCCTAGTCTACAGATTGAGTTCCAAGATAGTCAGGGCTAAACAGAGAAATCTCAGAACAAAAAGAAAGAAAACGAAAATAAAACATCCCTTTTCAAAGCTCTTAATATATTTTCAATTGTTATTCTACATAAATACTTTCATATATTAATTAATAGCATATATATACATATATATATATTACATTCTATACAAATATTTTCTCCTAGCTATGGTTTGTCATTTAGTTTTGTTTATAACATGTTCTTTTACACAGTTGTTGTAAGTCTGATACAATCAAGTAGATCAATTATTTTCTTGATAATTTGTGCCTTTTACACCCTCATTGTTCTTTGTCTTATGTCAGGTCCCTAAAACAATGTGTTTTACATGTGCTGAAAAGCAATGGAGTCCTAAAAATCCTCCTTATTAGGTATGGCGGCTCAGCCTTCCTGTACTTGGGAGCCAGAGACTGGTGAATTTCTGTGAGTTCAAGGCCAGCATAATGAATTCTAAGCCATCCAGAATGACATAATGAGACCCTATCTCCAAAACAAACAATAACAAAAAAAAGATGATGTAGATTCTTGAGTCATTACATCTCATAATAGAAAGTAAGATTTGGATGAGAAAATAAGGAGATCCAGGAGATGGTGGCACACACCTTGAATCCCAGCACTCAGGAGGCAGAGCCAGGGGGATCTCAGAGTTCAAGGGCAGCATGGTCTACAGAGTGAGTTCCAGGACAGCCAGGGCTACACAGAAACATGGAAGATTTGTCACTCAGATTGATTTAATAAAAGGCTGGATGGCCAATAGCTAGGCAGGACTTTTGGAGAGAGAGGGTATTGGGAAGAAGAAGGTGGGAGTCACAGGGAGTCACCAGGAGATGGCAGAGAGAAGCAAGATGAACATGCCATGATAAAAAAAAGTTACCGCCACATGGTAGAATGTGGAATAACACTTTCACAGCAGATTTCCTGCATATCAGACATTTGCATAATGATTCATAACAATAGCAAAATTGCAGCTATGAGGTAGCAACAAAAATCATTTCATGCTTGGGGGTCACCACAACATGAGGAACTGTACTAACAGGTCATAGCTTTAATAGGGTTGAGAATCACTACTCTACAACATTCCAGAACAGAACCACGTGTTGGAGGCCAAGTGTTCCAATACATAAGTCTGTGAGGGATGTAGGAAATGTGGATTAATTTGTAAGAGCTAGTTAGTAAGAAGTCTAAGTAATTGACCAAGCATTTATAATTAATATTTATTCTCTGTGTGGTTATTTGGGGAGCTGGCTGGCAGTGCTGTGGGATGTCTTTCTGTATGCTGTGAATATGTGTTGCTCTGATTGGTTGATAAATAAAGCTGCATTGGTCTATGGCAGGGCAGGATGGAGCCAGGTGGGAAAACTCAACAAAGATAGTGGGAGGAAAAAGGAGAGTGAAGCAGACGTAGCTAGCCACTGCCAGGAGAAGCAAGATGTAAAGTACCAATAAGCCACAAGCCATGTGGCAAGATATAGATTTATAGAAATGGGTTAATTTAAGATAAAAGAGTTACCTAGCAAGAAGCCTGCCATGGTCATAGTTTAAAAATAATATCAGCCTCTATATGTTTATTTGGATCTGGTCAGTCGTGGAACCAGGCAGGATACAGGAAAACTTCCAATTACATTTGGCACCCAACATGGGGCATTGATCCACATAGACTTAAGAAAGCTTAAAGATTCTCAACACACAAAAACAGAGCCACACTAGGCTTCCTAGTCTCACAGTCTCATTCCAGCAGCAATGCAGATTTGTCTCCCAACAGCTGCCTACAAAATGGAGCTGGCCACCAGCTGCCATGAGCTAAGTGGCATGGCTATGGATTCCTGCTACAGTACACAAAGGTGTCTCCAAGCCTCGCAATGTGGTGCATGGTGGATTTAGCCTTTGCTAGTACAGACAAAAAAAAAAAAAAGGTTTCTGGGCTACATGCTGTGGGATGGAGGCATGGACCCACTGCCTCCCAGAGTCAGGAGAGAGCATGGCTCCCAGAGCTGGCAGTGAATTATCACTGCTATTTTGGAAAACTGAGGTGGGCAGAGTCAGCAGCCAAGGCCATCACTTCAGTACTAACCACTGTAGTTTAAAGCAATAGATTCACAATAAGACAGATTCAGATGGAATAAGACTTTAAATGGTTTGCGATGTATGTAAAAGCATATATAGGCTTGAAAGAGAGAAGAAAATTAATATAGACAGTTTATATAAAGAAATAGTTTTTTAAAAATAAAGTCTTTAAAGAGACAATAAAAGTAATATAATAAGCTATGTAAAGATGGACATTACACAGAGAATCTGCATTATGTTGTCTTTGGAATTTTTAATTGCAGAGAGACATTTGATCGTAAAAGCTGCAGAGTTAAATCAATACGGGTATTTTAAAGGTACCTTGATTTCAAAATTTATGTCTAAGGATATGTTGCTTTGGAAAAGAGGTTCAGCTATTGTTTCCACAGAAGATAAGAAGCTGTGGATTGCTTCCAGGCTAATATGGTTTGATCAAGGAAGACCCCCTGAGTGGTCTCCAGATGATCCAACATCCAGAACAGCTTCAAGGCAACTGGCTCAGAAAATAGAGCATCACAGACTATTCCAGTCAGAACTTGACAATAATTCTTAATTTTCTCAGGATCCCCATAAGACGACAGTGCCCTCAGTCAGCAGGAAGTAGCCTAGAACACTATGCCCACATTCCCAAAAAAGTGAATTATACATATTTATCTTTGATATAGATTGGTTACAAATTGTTATTGGTCATAGGCAATATCTTTCTAAAAGAAAAAAGGGGGATATGATATAGATATGATAGAATGAAAGGGTAGATTATTGAATCTACTTTTAAAGAGCAACTTGTTTTAAATTGCTATAGATTTTAGTTTATTGATACAAATTTAAAGTTAATTTTGTTATACTGTATGTATATTTCTACTCTTGTTTAAGGTATTGTGTTTGTGCAGCACATTTGAAATTGTAATGGATAATTAAGAAATACAGATTAATAATTAGTCTTCTATGATAGTCAAACTTATGGTCATGTTAAGTTTTCTAGGTGTACATAGATATAATTCAATTAGGCAGGTAATCTTCAAACACTTCAAAGATGTACAGAATATGGCATTTAAAATGTTTTAAAAGCTTAGACTTTTCTGGACAATGAGACACATCTGCTCCTGGCAGCACCAATTACTTCAAGGAAGATGGTGGATACCAAAAACACTCCATATGGAGTTTATCTTCTTCATGACAAAAGTTACCCATTTGGGCAAGAAACTGTTCTTGCCTGGACTACTTAACAAAATGTTGTATAAAGTGGACATGCAGGACCCATTGGAAGATGACCACTGAACTTTACAAGGCTAGATGGTCTTTCAGGATCCTGCTTCATAGAAGAAACTGCCAGACGTTCTACAGGACACAGAGAGAAGCTACTGAGAGACTCTAGACCTATAGGCTGAAGAAGGATGATCCAACATTGCAGAGGAACTTTGGGTGACTGTCCAGGTAGCCAACTGTTTCTGTCATTCTAGATTTTTGGAAGTTCCTTATAATGCTGTTCCTGTTTACTTAGGTAATATTATATCCTTCTGAGGTCTTTGATGTAGTTGAAAACTAAATAGTTATAATTTTCCTTGGTTATGATAAAAGATAAATTAGATGTGAAACTTTAGACTCACAAATATAGGATAGATGGTAGAATATTTTCTTTAATTTTACAAAATACAAATAGACTAGATATTGTAATTGTAATTCTTGCTTGATAACTGTTCTATTATATGTAATTTTACTATGTTAAAGTTAAAACCTTCTTTTCTGATTAGAAAGAAAAGGGTAAATGCTGTGGGATGTCTTTCTGTATGCTGTGAATATGTGTTGCTCTGATTGGTTGATAAATAAAGCTGCATTGGCCTATGGCAGGGCAGGATGGAGCCAGGTGAGAAAATTCAAGAGAGATAGGGGAGGAGAAAGGAGAGAGGGGCAGATGCTGCTAGCCTCCAGGAGAAGCAAGATGTAAAGTACTGTTAAGCCACAAGCCATGTGGCAAGATAGAGACTTATAGAAATGAGTTAATTTAAGATATAAGAGCTAGCTATCAAGAAGCCTGCCATGGCCATAGTTTAAAAATAATATAAGCCTCTATACATTTATTTGGGTCAGAGTGGCCGTGGGACTGGGCAGGATACAGGAAAACTTCCAACTACATGGTGGGGAGGGGGGGAGAAAAAAAATCCGCCTACAGAAACACTGTCTGGAAAAACCTTAAAAAGAAAGGAAAGGAAAGGAAAGGAAAGGAAGGGGAGAGAGAGAGAGAGAGAGAGAGAGAGAGAGAGAGAGAGAGAGAGAGAATAAGGAGAAGATTCATCTCATTGCTTTGACACAAGCCCCCACCAGCACTGAATATGTATACCTCCCTACCCTGCACAACCCACCCAGGCTCTCAGGATTCCTACGGCCTAGGTCTCTGTCTGAGTCCTGGTGTCAGACTCATGACCATTATAAAGAAGGTGAGATAGGAAAACCAACGAACAAACCAAAAAAAAAAAAAAAAAAAACAAAACAAAACAAAAAACTAAGCAACATCCACAAGTCAGGTGCATGCTGGGTGTGTATCACATAGAATTTTAATAGACCAAGAGCCTACAGAAGCCCAGAAAAAGACTCCCCAATGAACACTATTCCGTCCCCTGAAAACCATTGTGTCTGCTAACACCCTGGAGGGAAGTATGTCCTCTGAATCCAGAAGCAGAAGGCAGTGGGAGCACTAGTTGCAGATTAACTTTTACTGCTCTGCTGGGGTGTGCATCTCTAAAGCAAGGAGTTCAGTTTCTGCAAGTTCAGTTTCAACCCTAAGTGGTGTAGCCACGCTGCTTACATCACAGGGTTAGCAAGGAAATAGGGAAACTGTCTTGCCAAGGTTATGTTTGTGGCTTTGATTTCTTCAGAGCGATTTAATGAAGAAGCTAAAGTGTCATGGGGACAAAGCACTTTTTGAACCATCCAGAGAGCCACAGAATTATTTCAGAGGTGCCTGTCACATCCCTACCAGGCTCCTCTGTCACAACTGTGAAACTTTTGTAGAGGACCCACTAGCCAGAGAATCATACAATATTACCAAAAAAAACCAAAGTATTATGGTTTTGATGTTAACGTATCTCCCACATCAGAGATTCAACTCTTTGAACACTTGATCTCTAGCAGGTGACACTGTTTTGAGAGGTTATGGGAACTTTAGGAGGTGGGGCCTACTTGGAGGAAGGGGGTCACTGGTAGGCAGGTGTTGACAGTGATAGCCAATCCCTACTTCTGGCCAATGTCTGTCTGCTTCCTGGTCAGCCAGGACGTTAGCAAACAGCCTCATGTTCCAGTTGCCACCAGGTACCATCCCCACCATAATGGCCTGGATCCTACAACACGTAGGAAAAATAAATCTTTCCTCTTTAGTTGCTTCTTGTGTGGCATTTGATTGCAGTGTGTCTTAGTTATCTATTGCTGTGAAGAGACACCATGACCACAGCAACTCTTATAAAGAAAAACATTTCATTAGAGCTGGCTTACAAGTTCAGAGGTTTAGTCCATTGTCATCATGGCAGGAAGCATGGCAGCATGCAGGCAGACATGGTGCTGGAGAGGTAGCTAAAAGTTCTACTTCTAGATCCAAAGGCAGCAGGAAGAGACAATAAGCCACTGGGCCTGGCTTGAGCTTCTGAAATCTCAGAGCCCACCCCCAGTGACACACGTCCTCTAAGAAGGCCACACCTACTTCTACAAGGTCACATCTCCTAACAGTGCCACTTCCTATGGGCCTATGGGGGCCATTTTCATTCAAACCACCACACAGTGATAAGAAAAATAACTAAAATCCTATGGGTCCTGGACAGACCCATATAAACAAATATCCCTTAAGCCCCACTGATGGGAAGACAGTGCATTCTTACATAAGACAGATAAGAGATGGAGCCTCATTGGGAAGCAAATATGAACGGCCGCAAAGTGTCGTAGCAGTGTTTTAATTCATAAACTAACATTCTGGAAAATAAGAAGAGCTCTGCAGATGTTACTCATGTAACATGTCCCCCACACAGGAGCTCCCACACACTCCAAAGAAACTCAGCCCACTGTTTCAGTAAGCAGTCTCTGTAGCATGAATCTTAAAAGTTCTTATTAATAAAATCAAACCTGAGCCAGGTATTGGGGTAAATGCTGGAAGGTCAGAGAAATAGAACAAGCCACAGCTATCTCACCTCGCCGGATCCTCAGCTGGTCTTACTTCCTCAGACTGGAAGCCTCTGTGTCCTCATATCCAAATGACTCTCAGCTGAACTGCTGCTAGAAGCCTGAATGCTTAACCAGCCCAAATGCTTCTCCAGGCCAAATGCCTCGAGTTTCTGGTCCTCACGCCTTATATACCTTTCTGCTTTCTACCACCACTCCCTGGGATGAAAGGCTTGCTTTCTGGGATTAAAGGCGTGGGTCACCATACTTGACTATATCCTTGAACACATGAATTTCTGCCTCTGGAATGCTAGGATTAAAGGCGTATGCTACCACTGCCTATCCTCATGTTTAATATTGTGGCTGTTCTGTCTCTGACCCCAGATAAGTTTATTAAGGTACACAATATTTTGGGGAACACAATACCACCACAAGTCTCAATCAATACAGCTTTACCCGAGGAGAAGAGAGAGACCATAAGACCAAGGGAAATTATACTATGTGAGAGGCAGGTTCTCAAGGAAAACTCAGCCACAAGGACATTGGAATCTCACCCTGCTGTAAGTGCCTTCAGACGGAGCTTCTTCAAGAGCTACAGTCTTTTACTGGGCCCTGTTTATATTTTTATTTCATTAAATTTAAGGACACTGAAATTTGCTTTGAATGTAAGCAAGGCATAACTTCACTGTCGCACTTAGGTGGCAGCTAGTCCTATGTGCTGACGGGTATTTTTCTTTCAGCCTCTGATGTCTAATTTCACTGTGCTACAACGGACGTAACTTTCTGTCCATGCTTAGCAGACTCTGATTTTGTCATGTTCCATGCACATATCTTTCCTGTCTCTTTATGTATAAACCAACCTAAAAGGGCATCTCAGGATGATTGACACGGGCTGGTTTAAAACCTTATTAGGATTCTCTGGGTGTAGACTCCCTTCCGTAAATCCTTCTCTCCCAATTTAAAGTCAGTCATCCTTTCCCTCTGGATAAAGGCTTTCCTCTGACTCGTCTGGAATGAGAAGTTATTTGATAACTGTTAGAATCTTCTCCCTTGGTGAGAAAGAAAAGTCTCCTCCATTCTATATACTGGAGCCATGGTCTTCAACCTTCCTAATGCTTCGACCTTTAATACAGTTCCTCATGCTGTGGTGACCCCCAACCATAAAATTATTTCCATTGCTACAATATAACTGTAATTTTGCCACTGTTATGAACCATAATGTAAATATTGGATCTGCAGGATATCTGGTGTACAGCCCCCAAAGAGTCATGACCCACAGTCTGGGAACACTGTGTTAGCACCTCAGGGATGCTTGCAATATCAAGTAAGAAGACTATGTTCCTGAAGTTGCTTAGAACTCTGAAATCACAGGATCTCTACTGTCCCTGTGGCATGGCTTAGGTTGATGAGTTCTGCTTTTATTTATTTATTTTTCCACAGATATCTAGAGCAGGGGTTTAACTAGAACACTGGAAATGGAATTAGAAGAGTTGGGGTTCAAGCCTTAATTCTGCCACTTTTTTGTTAGCAACACCACCTCCCTGCTGTGATTCGGCCAACACTGCCCTTCTGCCTTGAATCTTAAGATGCTTAGACAAGATGACATTGTCAAGCATATGAGATCATCAAGAAGCTGAGTGGAGAGGGCAAGCAGCATGGAGTCCAAAGCCAGACGCTTGGAGTGAGGCCCCAGCTCTGTCACCAGCCATCTGTGAGCTGAGGCAAGCCAGCTTCCTCACCCGAGGCAGGAAGAGCTACGCTCACACCTGTGTCAGAGGTGGCCGGAGAGAAATCCAGCTGCTGCCTGAGAGAACAGTGTTCAGACCAAGACCAGTGCTCCGTAGGAGTCACATTCCCTCAGTGTTCCTTCTCCTCTGTCCTGAGCCAGTGCTTCTCACACAGAAGATTCCTTCCTGCCCTTCCCTCTCCACCCACTCAAGCTCTGACTATCCCGCTCTTGGGCCTCTGGGCGACGGCACTACTGGGCTGTCTGATCTCATTTTCTGGAATGCTGACATCGACTCCAAATAGCCCCTTCTGCCAATTAATTACATAATCGTAATCAAATGCCTAGTGGCCCTCGGGTGCCTGTAAAATAATTTTAAAACCTTAGAATGCACATTCAGACATTTTGCAAATGGAGCCACTGTGCTCTTATTCAGATCCTCTGGCGTGGAACCCCCTGTACTCTTCCTTGAATATAGCTTGTGATTTCATCTTGTGGTATCATGCCTCCAGGTTGCTGTTCATTCTTTCCCTCCTGCTTCCTCCTTTGGGGCAAACTGATGGAAGACAGTGTAGTACAGTGGCTAGAAGCTCCAGTTTGGGTGTCTAACCGGCCTCAGTTTTATTTCCTGGCCTCAGACTTCTGAAGCATGTGACTCAGGTAACTTTTATATTAATCTACATGATTAGCTAGAATGGTTGTGTTGTGGTGTGTGTGTGTGTGTTTTGTTTTGTTTTGTTTTGTTTTTGACATGGTTTCTCTGTGTAGCACTGGCTGTCCTGGAACTTGCTCTGTGGACCAGGTTGGTCTCAAACTCACAGAGACCTGTCTGCCTCTGACTTCTGAGTACCGGAATTAAAGGCATGTGCCATTACCACCTGGCTTAGGTAGACCAATCTTAATATAGTAAGAGAAAAAAAAAGATCTATTTTACATTACATTTTATATCCATTTGTAATAAACTTACTGATTTGGGAGGTTTTGATTGCTTTTTAGTTAATGTTTTACTATAAAACATGAACCAGAACTCAAAAAGTTAAAATATTCTCCTATTTTTTTAATCCCAATACTTTTTCTGTTCTCTATGAAATTACATCACACTCACAAGGAACTCATCAGGGACTGGAAGCCTTGTGCCCAGTGTCAAAGCTAATTCCTTTATTATGTTCTTACTATGCACAAAGCTAATCTAATTTCTCTCATGCACTCTCAGGTCACCTAAGAACACTGACCCAGCGTTCAGATTAGCCAAAGCAGGACACAGGCGATTCCCAGATCTGGTGAGGTTAGGGGAGTCGGCCGTGGGGATCCAGACAGAGAAAGAAACTGACCTCAGTCAGGTGTCAGGCAATCAGGAAAGGGGGATGTGTTTATTCCCTCTCAGTCATGAAAACACCACACAGAAAAGAACAAAACTGGTCTCCACAGCACACAGGGCACTGCCCAATTCTGCCCTTTTCTGTCCTCCATTTCTTCTTTGCCAAGGTCAGGAAGAGAAGGTGCTTCGGTCCGCAGGTGTCTGCAAAGGTGTTTACATCAAGCTCTGCCTCTCTCCACGTCTAAGACCCCAGAGTCCTGTGATCTGAAAACCTGGCTCATCCTCCTCCATTCTGTCCAATCTCATCCACTACCTCATTCTCTCTCTTCTACCTCTTCACTATTTCCCCACTGACCTTCCAACTTTCATTCTGGGAGAGTTTGTTTCTTTTAAAGAAAGACACCCCAGTACATTCAAACATCCTATCTCAGTCACAGTGTCTCAGAGGACGCTCATGCCTGGCAGGGCAAGTTTTCTGTTTTAGGTTAATACCACTTCTATCATCATTATATTATTGTGAAATTATCTCTCACTATCTTACGATGACCTTGTGTCATTAAAAGACCCTGTAATGCCGGGCAGTGGTGGCCCACGCCTTTAATCCCAACACTCGTGAGACAGAGGCAGGCAGATCTCTGTGAGTTCGAGGCCAGCATGGTCTACAGGGCGAGATCCAGGAAAGGCACAAAGCTACATGGAGAAACCCTGTCTCGGAAAAAAGAAAAAAAAAAAGACCCTGTAACTTAAGCAGTACTCCAATCACAGAAGGGTGGTAGCATGCAATCCATGCCTCAAATAGGAATAGCAGAATGAAGCATGAAGCCAGACTCTGGGAGAAAAGCAATCCTGGACTTTGGA
>CABHPQ010156038.1:0-10921 GCA_902168405.1 Peromyscus aztecus
CATCATCCGTCCTGTTCTTGGGATCATGGCAGCGGCTCTTTGGTACGTGAAAATGCGTGCGCTTTCATTGCCTCGGGCCGAGTCTCTCCAAACCTGGTAGTTTAGTTCTTCATCTGAGAACGCTTAGGGCAATTGTTTTGCATCCTTCTGTTTATTATTTATTATTGGAGGATCTTTATCGTCAGAACCTGCTACACTGTGAATAAAATGGTTGCGTACTGAATAACTGTATTTCGGGTATTTAGAAAAGAAACACAGAGGCTGTGTACCACCTTTTGCTGGCATTACCACCCATATCACTTCCGGACTGGAGGGGATGGGGGGCGGGGCAGAATGAGAACAGTGAAGCTTTGCCACTGTCCAGCAGTGATGACAGCGGGGAACAGGAGTGGTCTTGAAAGGAAATGGACAGCAACTGCCCATCAGTCGGATGGAGAGATGGAGCCAGCGGGGCTCCTCCTTTTGTCTGAGCACTTACAGGGTGCTGGTGCAAGGCAGGGGATGCTGAGTAGCCCAAATTGTGAGGGGAGATGATGTATTTGAAGTGTGAAGTGTGTGAACGGAGATGTCACACGAGAAGTTGGTATTTGTCTGGGACTCAGAAAAGAAGCATGACGTAGAGATAGACATTTAACAAGAGTCAGCAAATAACAGCAATGAATGTGGGGGGGGGGGAATGGCATGGTGGGAAGGAGTCCGGAGTGAGAGGAGGTCCACAGGAGAACCAAATGTTATAAGTGAGGCAAGAGGGGCCCACGGCAGACGAGGCTAAAATACATATCCACGGAGAGATGAAAGCCAGAAGGTATGTCGGGTAGCCCAGGAAGAGCCTCCTTCTGAGGAAGATGTTCCTGAGGGAACAAGGAAAATAAACAGTGACGGACGAAGATGCTTCTCAGACTTGGCGACACAGAGGTCTTGGCTGGGCCGTGATTGAGTGGAATCCCGATTCAATGTGGAGACCTCCTGTAGACTGATCAATAAAGAATGGGAACGCATTTCTAAGATAAATTTATACAATGCGGCTGATGGAAAATGTGACTGCTAATGAGCACAGGTTTTTGGAGATTATGAAAAGGTTCTGAATTGGATGGATTGAGGGCTGGGGGTGTAGCTGAGTTGGGAAGGCGCTGCCTGACAGTAACGAGGTCTTGGGTTTGATCCCCAGGGCTGCATAAACTGGGTAATCTTACACACTCCTGTAATCCCAGCAGGTGGAGGCTGGAGGATTAGGAGTTCAAGGTCATTTTTGCTACACAGCAAATTCAAGGGTAGTGTGGGCTCCTGGAGACCCTTTGTCAAAAAAAAAAAAACCAAACAAAACAAACAAACAAAAAAAAAACAGGGCCAAAAAACGGTGGAATGCTGAAGGGAGGGAGGGAATGAGAAAGGAAGGTATGGGGAGAAATAACGGCGGGGTGAGCAGGGAGCCAATGGGAACACAAAAAGGAGGAGTTGGGAAGCAGGAACATTGCGTTTGCTTGGGTCACTGTTATGGGCTGAGTTGTGATTTCCCCCCAGTTTACATACTGAAGCCCTTGCCCCATTCACCAGAATGTGACCCTACAGCTGTTCCTTGGCTCATTATGGCCTTATCTGATAACCCATCATAGTCTGAAAATACAAGTTGAAAATGCATTTAAAACACTTACCTACTAAAACTGACAGCTTCATGGCATAGTACCCTGTGCAATGCTGGCCGATGGCCATTATAGTCACATGGCTATCTGGGAGCCGGGATGGGCTGTTGCTGCCTGGTTTCAGAAACAAGGATCACGTTACATGTTGCTGGCTCGGGAAATGATCCTTATTGAAGAAGTATGTTTTCTAAGTTGTGCAGATTGATTTTGAGCTACTGTAAAGTCAAAAAGAGTAAGCAGGGCCCTGGAGGGACGGTACTGTGTGTGTCTGAAGGTAATGCCTTTCTAGGGGAGGTTTAGTGACAGTGAGGCTGTTGGGTGCGCCTAGCTGGTGGCATTCTTATAGGCAGAGGGCCTGGGAACCTACAGAGTTAACAGGGACGGGTGCACATGGAGGAAAGACCACAGAGGATGTAGTCCTAAGAGGAACACTCACAAGTGCAGGGGAGAAGCCTCAAGAGAAATCAGTTGACCCTCAATCTAAGATGTCTATCACCCAGTGTTTGAAAACAAATTTTAGCTGATTAAGCCACTCCATCTGTGGCATTTTACCATAACACCCCTGCCCTGGTTGCTTTTCCTGTTGCCATGTTAACATATTCCAACAAAAGCAACTTAAAGGAGAGCGGGATTAATCTGGACCACAGATCAAGGGTCTAATGAGATGAGAAAGCTTGTGATCGTGAGACAGGATCGTGGAGGATACACCGGAAGGGTGTGGGAGCAATGGGTAGGGTGGTGTATGGCCAGCAAAAATAGATTCTAACAGTATGGAAATAGTGGGTGAAGGGGGCATGTCGGAGAAGCTTGTGAGTGTGTGAGCTGGCTCGTTTTATGTCAACTTGACACAAACTAGAGTCATCTGAAATGATGGAACCTCAACTGAGAAAATGCCTCCATAAGATCTGCCTGTGGGGCATTTTCTTAATTAGTAATTGATGAGGAGGGTCCAGCGCATTGTGGGTGGTGCCACCCCTGGGCTGGTGGTCTTGAGTTCTATAAGAAAGCAGGCTGAGCAAGCCATGTCGAGCAAGCCAGGAAGCAGCAATCCTCCATGGCTTCTGCATCAGCTCCTGTTCCCAGGTTCCAGCCCTGCTGGAGTGCCTGTCCCAACTTCCTTCAGTGATGGACTACAATGTGGAAGTGTAAGCCAGATAAACCCTTTCCTCCCCAACTTGCTTTTGATCATGATGTTTCATCATAGCAATAGTAACCCTAACTGGGACAGTGGCGCTGGAGAGGGACTTCCAGAAGTTATTCCTGACTTCTCTGGAACCAGCAGCCTGAAACCAACTCCCACTCCAACAGGTGGGAGTCCTGTGGGACTAAAGTGGAGACAGACTTAGCAGAAGTTGAGGAGCACTGTCTCAAGGAGGATCATTGCACCAGTACAAACGGTCTTATTTTCTATTTCCTGTTTCCTTCAGAGGCCAAACTGCTATGACTAATCTGTTTGTCACTCTTCCCTCAGGATCCAAGGACCACTAACCTTGTGTACTTTAATACGCTTGGTAGTGAAGGACAAGTATCATGGGGATCATCAGGAGCCACTTCTGGGAGAAGGGAAAGAGTGCAATTGATTCCAATAGGCAGAAGACAGGGCTCCACTCCCTACTGAGCAGAGGAAGCCTGGGGTCCACTGTGATTGCTCACAGCTGAGGAGAGAGCAGGAATGGTTGGGTAGAGGGTGGTACACATCCCCTCACTCAGCGGACTCTGGCTGGCTGAACCCCAGTGACTGAGGAGGAAACGAGGCGCTGTGATTGACTAACAGATTGCTTTGCTCCTTTTGGATGGCCTCACTTCTGCTACAGCAGAAGAGTGTGGAGTCCCTATAGCACAGGGCAGACCCTCTTGAGAGCCTACTGCAGGATGGTGGGGGAAACATGCCTCCTTCCATTCAACAGGCGCAAAGGAGGCCATGTTTTGATAATGACATGATTCCCAGGAAGGCTAATCTGAGACAGCATTGTCTGAACTTGCTGGTTTCCTCGGACTTATCATGAAGTCCATCTGTGACTTAATGAACCTTTAGAGGAGAGAGTCCAAGCATTGGTCTAGGGAAGTGCCCAAGATGACTCTTACATGAAGAACACTCTGGAAAGTTTTCACCTAAAATCATGATCCTCTACCTTTTTGACTGTCAATGTGGCAAATTATACCATGCTAAATAAACATTAACCATGATTTCCATCGGGGCCATGCCTTCTAGAGAGGGACTTTCCAAACCTCTCCTAAAGACTAAAGGTCACGCCCACCACCCCACTGTTGATTGTTTTCTCTGTTTGACAGTCACTGGTATAAACTCTAGACTAGAGGAAGAGAAGTCACTAACCAGCTAAATAATTATATTCTGATTTTTTTTTAAAGAGAATTATTTTTCAAGGTGTTAGCGTGCCCGTGCATGTGTGTATGGTGCACATTTGTAGAGAGGCCAGCAAAGGACTCCAGCTGTCATCCTCAGGAATGTGCACTTCTTTGGAGGTAGGGTCTCTCCTTGGCCTGGAGCTATGCTAGACTAGGTGACCAGGGAGCCCAGGAGAATCCTCCTGTGTCCTCTTCCCCAGTGCTGGGGTTACAAGTGTCCATCACCATGCCTAGATTTTCCGGTGTGGATTCTGGGGATCACGCTGGAGTCTACAACGCTTGCAAGGCCAGCACTCTACTGACGGGGCAATCCCTTGCAGCTCACGTTTCTCCGAGGATTCTGTTACCAGTTGTAAGTCTGTCTATAGGCGCCAGTCACCTTGCGCAGTGGAATCTCCAGCTATAAAACTGAAGTCAGCCTTCAGATCCTGCGATGCGCACCAGGAGAGCAAATCCCCGTAGGGCTCCTGAGGACAGCCTGCCAGGATTCTCCTCTTTGCTTCAGACCTGGTTTCTAGTCATTTCCCTAGCTTTGTTTCAACTAGAATTCACACACGTACCCCCTCCTCCACACAGTTTATTACACCATCCACCTTCTGTCAACGCACCTTTCCTAAAGAGACTGGAGATGCAAATTAAAGCAGGCTTTTTAAAAAGTGTGTGAAGATGGACGGCCTTCCTGGAAGATTCTAACGTAGATACCCAGACCTGAGCTTTCCGCTGGTAGCCAAAGTAGAAATGCCTAACGAGAAGTGTGCCAAGTTGGTTTGTGCATCCAAACTGGTTCTGTAATGAAGAGGTGGTAATAATTACACAGTGCTGTGCTTTCTGTAAGAAAGAGTCCAGGCGATGGCCTCAAGCATGTAATAAATCCTCCATCAATTATCTTTACAACTTCCTAGTACTGTACTTAAATATGATCATGGATAAAAAGTCGATAAAGGGTGAGTAATAACGGATTAAATCTTTGACTTCTCTGCAGCCACTTCAGCAGTCTTAGTCCTTTCTGTGTCTTCAAACAGTGGCCATTATAGTCTATATCACAAATATGGTCTATAAATTCAGCATGGAACAACACCTTGCATTTATACTAATGGTGTTGCTGAAAAGAATCCAGAACCTTTCAGGGGCCATTAACTCATTTATCATATCTATACATGTCTTCTTGAATTAAGCTTCTATGGCTCCCTAGTTTGCATTTGGTATTTAGTGTCAAGTGCTTATAGATTCAGAAGAAAGTAGTTGTCTATCATCCTTTTTAAAGTATTTTCTTTTATGCTCTTAAAATTCAATGTTTTCAATTTAATTTCTCAATCCCATGCTCCACCCACTACACAATCCCAGATAGGCTTCATTTTCTCCACCCTCATCCCATCTTCATTGTTTTATCTTTATTTTTATTTTTTTTTTTTTGGGTTTTTCGAGACAGGGTTTCTCTGTGTAGTTTTGCGCCTTTCCTGGAGCTCACTTGGTAGCCCAGGCTGGCCTCGAACTCACAGAGATCCGCCTGCCTCTGCCTCCCGAGTGCTGGGATTAAAGGCGTGCACCACCAACGCCCGGCTTTGTTTTTTCTTTAAATTGCATGCATGTGTGATGCATGCATGTGTCTGATGTATGTGTGTATAAAGTATATACATATGGCATATCTGTGCATGATATATATTCATATATAAGTTATATGTATATAATGTACACTTATATGATATATATTCATGTATAAAGTATGTGTGCTTATATATGTGTGTGTGTAAGTGTACATCCTTGTGTGTGAAAACGTGTGCATGTGTGTTGTGGCATGAATGTAGAGGTCAGAAGACAACATGGATGTCTATCTTCACTGTTTCCCTTGTTTGCCACTGTATACGGTACACCAGGATGAATGGAACGTGCGGTCCCATGAGTCTCCTGTTTCTCCCTCCCATCTCTCCACAGATGCACCGGGACCACAGATGCACAAATGTTACCTTCTGTGGACTCCGGGGATGCAAACTCGGGTCCTCAAGCTCACATTGCAAGTCCCTTACCCACCCAGCCATCCCCCAGCCTCTTCCGTTGGTTCATGGGGACAATTAATCTTGTCTTTCTTTTACTTTTGGCTGTCTTCCTTTGTCTGCCTTTATTTGATATATTTACTTTTCTTCTAGTTAACCTCAAAGGAAAGAACTACCTTTATTTTCATACTTTACATTTAAGTGTCTTTAGTAACAGCCTACTTACTATTTACATTTGAATATCTGTACTATTCACCCACTTTTGCAGGCTTCAGTCCTACAGCAAGTCCTATAGCAAGTAGCCACCACATGCTGAGGTTTAAAAGGGAGAGAAAGGGCGAGAACATGTTCTTGTAATCGGGGTTTCCAATACAATTGAAAAAATAAGATAAATACATAAGGATTACAATGGTCATAATGTGATCATGTTTTAATGTACTTGTTTTCAAAGTTTTGCCATCATCGCCCCCCACCCCCACCCCCACCCCCACCCCACACTATGGGCAACATACCAGTCTGCTTTTCACTGGTTTGAACTTCTTTGGCAATCCCAACAGGCTAACTTCTGGCTTCCCACTGCCTCTGCTACATGGTAAAAAATTTAAGCTGTTGACAACCATATAAACAGGAGAGGGTGAGAAAATTCTAGGCTAACAGTGGTGCTTAGGATTACTGAAATAAGTGTACTCAGATAGTCAGGATCATGGCAGGAGAAAAATTCATATTCAAAGAGTTTAACCAAAATGAGGTTTTTTGTTTGTTTGTTTGTTTTGGTTTTTCGAGACAGGGTTTCTCTGTGTCGCTTTGCGCCTTTCCTGGAACTCGCTTTGGAGACCAGGCTGGCCTCGAACTCACAGAGATCCGCCTGTCTCTGCCTCCCGAGTGCTGGGATTAAAGGTGTGCGCCACCACCGCCTGGCCAAAATGAGTTTAATGCAGATACTATTTACATGTCTTCAAAGAGACCAGAATAAGGATACAATAATAAATGTTAGAAAATGGCATCCCATAGATGCTGGGAAGTCATTCTCACCTCTAAACTTGAAGGGGAGCGAGGGAAAATTCCAGAGACAGGGAGGTTGGAACTATGGGATTGGGAGAGCTAGGCTGTCTTAGGTAGAGGAGTGTAGTAGCCATACAAAACTACAGCAGAAGGGAGAGTTGAAGTTCTCCAGTTCTTCTCAGTCCTCCTGCCCTCCCAACTGTCCTCTTCTAGAGGCCTAAGGAAGAGGAAATTCAGGGGATGGTGCTGGTGAAAGCTAAGTGTCCAGCCTGGAGAACCAGGCTAAGAAAATGACTCAGGAGGGACGTGTTAGTTAAACAGCCGGTCAGCTCTGGGGCTTGTCGCTCTCTGGGATCTGTGGTAGAGCAGTGTGTGTATCGCTAAAGCGGCCACTTGGGCATCTCCAACACAAAAACAGACAAGGGGCAAATAGAGGAGACTATGACCTCAGGGTACACCTCAGCCAGGCTGTCTCTCACCACACCAGCTGCTAGACACTGCAAACACACAACTGTGGCCGTGTTGTTAGTGTTTATCCTCTTATTTTGGTGAGAAAATGGCTTTCTGTCCAAATATTTTCTTTTTAGTAAGTGCCAATTAGGGAAGAAACAAAAAGCCATCATCAAAGTAAGATGAGCGGCTGTGCAGGCGTTACCAACTCCATTCCAACACACACACACACACACACACACACACACACACACACACAGAGAGAGAGAGAGAGAGAGAGAGAGAGAGAGAGAGAGAGAGAGAGAGCCCAGGTCATCATAAGATTTGTGATACATGAACTCCTCAGAAGATTCCTCCCCCAAAACATCCAGACAACTGTCTATGTCCAGGATCTATCTTACTTAGAATTAGTTTATGACTTATCCTAGGGGTGTGGTAATTAAAAAAAAAGTATTTTTTTAAAGGCAGGGTTTCACTTAGCCCAAGCTAGCCCTAAATTCACTGTCGTTGAGGATGACCTTACACTCTGCTCCTCCTGCCTCTACGTTGTAAATATCAGGATTACAGGCACATGCTGCTAGGCATGGCCTTATGTAAATTATTGTTTGGGCATCACCATTCACCAGTTGCTTAGCCAGTGAGAGCTCTAGGCTCCTTTGCCCACAGTGGTTACCTTCTCTGGTAACATAATCTGACTATAGATTCCCAGACATTGCCTTTGGTAGGAGAGTTCTCCTAGACAACTAGAGTTTAATTAAGAAGACAGCAAAACCCAAAGTAGTCTGCTTTTACCTACCTTCTGGCCTCCAATTCCAAATGATCTTGACCGATATTTTCGACTAAGGATTCTTCATGCTTAATAAAGTCTGCTAAAAAGCAGAAACAGACTGGAGAAGATGTCCCCACTTGTCACTGAGACCACTGGTTTCTCTTGCCAAAGCAGTTCAGTGCAGTCTTTCCCATCTGGACTGCCAAGGTGGGCTGGGCAGCCATGAACAATCACAGGAGAGTTAAAGCTGAGCCTCAGCTCCTGATGTGGCGGGAGGTGCTAGGTGACCTTTTGTGCTGTCTCAGGATGCTAAAGAAGAGCACTCAGCTGTGGGTGCCAGGATGCAGGAAAGTTGGGAAGCATTGCTTTAGGGCGATGGTATGGACATCTAAGTGCAGCTATGGAGGGTCAAGTGGAGAAACAGAGGTGCTGGCTGTCACCGTAGAAAACTCTTCCAGGAGACATCAGTGAAGCGATGGAGGACAGACCACTTCTAAGCAGATTTCAGAGGCAGGTTCTGGAGCAAGTGTAGAAGATGGAGAAGGGAGAGAATGAAATAAGAGGCAGAAGGGAGGAGATAAATGGCACGTGGTTATAAAGTAGGAAGGAAGAACACCAAGGGACTTCATGCCTATGCCTGCTATTTTCTTTGATAAGTCAGAGGAGGTTGAAACATCAGCTTGGAAAGTGAGGCAGGATCTGGTTAGGGGTCTGAGAGAAAGATTTGAATATCTACTGTCCAAAAGGAGAAAGGGAGCTGACAGAAGATAAAACTGCCAATGCTGAAGGCCAACCTGAGGGTGGAGCTGTAGTGTGTGTGTGTGAGAGTGAGAGAGAGAGAGAGAGGGGGGGGGGGAGGGGGGGAGGGAGGGAGGGAGACCGTGCGACTGTGTGGCCCTGGCTTCACAGTGAATCTGAATTTATTGGAACAAGCACCCTTTCTGCATTCCTGGCGCTCTCATTCCTGCAGAAATGGTGACTAACTTGCCCATGCATTAGATCGCTACAGAGCCTTAGAGTCCCACGGTCTAAACTTCACTCTGAACTGATCGAGTTAGATAGACCTTCTGGGGGTCCCTGACACAATGATTTTTCAGAAGCTCCCCAAATGATTCCAATGTCCAGCCAGCGGTGAGAGCAATAGATCTAAGTAGAAACTCACTAACTTTAGTTACTGAGGGAATGGAATTCGGGCTGCACCACAGAAGCCCTGAAGCTTGGAAAGCCTGCAGGTCATCCTTAGGAAGTGTGAGTTTGGGACATGGTTATCAGGGAGAGATTTAGAAGATCCTTAGTTTAGAGAGGGCACAGTGGTTATAAGATTGGATCCAGTCATGGTCAAGGGGCCCTTTTAAGTACTGCAAGGAACTAACTATGGCACGGCAGTTAAAGGTTTGAAGCTACAGTGTTGGGAGGTGTGAGAAGTGGAGTTGTCTGTGGTTGGACTTGTTCATAGCTTCAGATGGAACATTCTTCTAGGCTAAGCAGGTTCTGACTCACACCTTTTCTGGATCTTTTTATGACCCCCACATCCATGTTTCCCAGGAAACGTCTCTTGTCTTTGGAGCCTGAGCTTACCTTTGCGTCCCTGGATTTCAAAGAAACACAAGCTGTTGGGGGCTGTGGACCACACCTGTGCTCCCAGCTCCTGGGCAGGATGAGGCAGGAGAATCACGAGTTCAGGGTAGGCAACCTAATGACACCCTATCTTAGAAAAAAATTTACCCAGCACACACATGTCTTATTGTGAATGTTTATTCATTTTCCTGCTAGTTTAAAGAGAGTGTGGGGTCGGAGCACTGAAGGCGGAGAATGAAAACAAACAGTGATTAGTGAAGTGAAAGGCTAAGCTCTCTTATTTGGAATTAATTTTGCTTGAGGCTATTTACCTAGGTTCTCTACTCAGAAAAAAATAATACTACAAAACTGACCCCTCTGTGTGTCTGCCTGTCCTGTAATGTTCCAGGAGGAAAACAGTCGAGGAGAATGGCTGTGCTGAATAAAGACTGTATTTATTACTCATTTAACTTACCACATCCCATAGCTCTAAAAGAGTTATGCCATGCCGCATTGCAAAACTGTGATGGTGAATTACGTAGAGTGTGGGGGACTCCCCCTTCCCCAACAGCAGAGTCATTTCTGATAGATTATTTTAAGATAGCTGAAGGTCATGTGATCCGGTGGCGAAGGAGTTTGTACCTTGTGATTTATTAAGAAGTGGTTGTACTTCCCTCCAGCAAGGGAAACATTAACCTTCTAGAAGGAACACTGCAGTCCTGATAATCTGTGGAACATCGATGGTCACACGGCGTATCTGAGGGCATCATGTAGACCCTGGAGCAATACCTGGCTAAGAGTTGATCTATTTCTGAGAAATAATCAGTATTCGGAGATCCTGGTGATTGAGGCTGTAGTGCCTGCTGCTGAGGCCCCGTGGGCCCCATGTCAGAGGAAATTACAAGAGGATCACGAGGTCTACATTACCGTCGAGAGAGAAGGTAGACTGGAGAGCTCGGCCTGGGGAGTGAACACAGATGGGCTGGGAGTTGTGGGTCACGCCTGTCATCCCAACATGTGGGAGACAGAGGCACGGAGATCAAGACCAGCCTTGAATACATAGGGAGTTCAAGGCCTGGGCTACATCAGACCTGGTCTCAAAAGACAAAGCAAAGTCAAAAAAAAAAAAAAAAAAGGAAATGTGA
>CABHPQ010156038.1:24776-45912 GCA_902168405.1 Peromyscus aztecus
CCCGTGGCCGTGCCTGGCTTTGGTGTGAGTGTGGTGGGCTGAGGTCACAGACACCTGTGGCCGTGCCTGGCTGTAGTGTGAGTGGGGTGGGCTGGGGTCACAGACACCCGTGGCCGTGCCTGGCTTTGGTGTGAGTGCTGGGGATTTGAACTCAGGTTCTCTTGCTTTCACAGCCAGAGTTTCCTACCTACCGAGCTATCTCCCCAGCCTAGCTGTGTTCTTTATAGTGACAGTAGCAGGGTGTGTTCCACCAACATGGTTTGCCTCTCCCTTCGCTTCTACATTTATTCCTTCACTTGGTCAGCAAGCAGTTCCATGACAGTTCCATGCAG
The DNA here is from genome assembly GCA_902168405.1 of Peromyscus aztecus. NCBI lineage: Eukaryota > Metazoa > Chordata > Mammalia > Rodentia > Cricetidae > Peromyscus > Peromyscus aztecus. Next base: position 25,109 of record CABHPQ010156038.1, read on the forward strand.
AAGGTGAACCTAAGCATGAGGCATCAAATGCTAAGCAGAGTGGACGTGATTCTTGTCCTCACAGAGCTTATAGCTCTGTGGAAAACAGATTTTTCTATTAGGTTATATATACATAAAACATAGTTGGACAGTTACAACGTCCTAAGGAATTTGTAAATATTGTTATTGACATTTATAGTCGTCTATGAGGTGGGTATCACTGTCACTCTATCAATGAAGAAACTGAGCTATAGAAAGTGTGGCTGAGGTCATTCATCTACTCCATACTGTGCCAAGGTCTGAAGCCTACATGTTTGGCAGCAAGACCCAAGCTCTTAAGTATTTGTTTATACACTCGAGCAAGTGTTCTGTAGGAAAGAATAGGTTGTCACAACAGCATCTGACAGGGCAACTATCTAATTTAAAGAGAAAAAATTTAATTAGGCTGCAAGTTAAATACACGTTGCAGCCATTAGTGTCAAATGTTCCAATTATTCCAGTGATGGGAAAGACAAATGGAACGTTTAAAGGAGAAAAAAGGCCAGTGAAATGGTTCAGTAGGTTAAGCTGCTTACTGCCAAGCCTGATGGCCCGGGTTTGATTCCCAGAACCCACATAGTAGAAGAGAACTGACTTCCACAAATCTTCTCACTTCTCTCCATGTACATGTGCATGCTCACACACACACACACACACACACACACACACACACACACACACACGTGCACAAACATGCACACACACACAAATAAATGTGATAAAATGTATTACAAATTGAAAAAAGAAGAGAAAAAAGAGGCAGGTATGGTGGTGCACACCTGTAGTCCTAGTACTTCAGGGCACTGAATCGTTCATTTTTGCAATCGGAAGGTCAGCAGTGGGTGTGGTCAGAGCAGAGGGGGACAAGCAAAAGGGGAGTGTGGCCATCAGTTCAGCGTTGATTGCTGGAACTTCTTCTGTTCAGGGATAGTGGGACATTCCTTCCTTTGGAGGCTTTCCTCAGAAAACCTGGAAAGGACCCACTATAGGCTGGGACATAGTGTGCACTTCATGCCTGCATGCTTGCTCGATAGTGGACATGTTAACAGAGTCCAGTAGTTTGAACTGACCTCAAGATGTCCTCCAGCCTTAAGGATCTACCATTTGCTTCTGCAGTGGATTTCTGAATTTCCTCCAGCCTTAAGGATCTACTATTTGCTTTTGCAGTGAACGTCTGAATTTCCAAATCCGGAGCTTCTGATATTATGATGGATTTGGTTCTGACGAAGTTTCCCTCTGCAATGTCAAAATGGCTTGATCTGGAAATGTATAATGGATCCAAGTTTCTCCAGACTAACATGATTTGTTTTTTACCTTGACAAATCTGATTTGCATGTGGTTAATATGTTACTCTCACATAGGATTCTCTACCCTTTATTAAAACTTGCCACGTTCATTATCACTATTACCAATTATCATTTGAGTAATCAAATAGAATCCAAGAGGTGTTGAGTTTTGTGAAAGCGCCCTCCTGTGCTTTGAATCTCCAGGCCATCCCAGTGACACACTTCCTCCTACCACTTCCAACAAGGCCATGCCTCCTTCTAGTGCCCCTCCCTGTGAGCATTCAAACCGCCACACTTTCTAAGTAAAGAGGGCTGACCCCCTTGCCACCTGTTTCTGCCTCCCAGGCAATGGGATTAAAGGCATGAACCATCATGCCCAGTATCCTATTTTTCAAATACTGGTTTAATTTCAAATCAAGTTTGGTGATTGTAATGAGTTTACTTGCTTCATCAGAAATACTTGCTGTAATATATTCCTATCCTAGTAAAAATGAGGAAATTTTTTCTTTAAAAATTATTACTTTTGTAGAAATTTGAAATAACAGGTATGTTATACAGTCTTCAATTTTCAAATATTTGTGTGTACTTGGAGCCCAAGCATCTAACCATGTCCAGGGCCTGAGCAGATGTTGGTTGGTGCTACAGCATCTGGCTCCTTTGGTTTTAAGTCTATCAAGGGTTCAGTTAGAGAGAGTAGACTTGTGGGGCTCGGCCATGGCTGCATATTAAAGTCACCTTGCAAGATTATAAATGCAGCTGGAGAACAGCTAAGTCGGGCTCTCAGGCCCAGGGCCCAGGAGCCAGCACTGGGAACCACTGACACGGGCAAAACTGTTTTGAATTTTATTTTAACGTTTACCTGATTACATTTTCTCATTGGTGATGGTGACAACAGCTAATAACCCAGGATTGATACAGGAATGCAGGGAGACATTTCCCAGGTATGTGGATTGGAAAGTAAAATAGCCCTCCCTTTTCCTTCCTTCCTCCACTTTTACTGCAAGGGAGAGTTCAACTCCAGAAGGAAAAAAGGACAGTGACCAGGGAGGCTGCAGTTTGCTGGCTTAGCCCTGTTCCTCCCCTGGAGCCCTTTGGTCTGGAGCAGCAATTAGCCCAGAATGGTAGCTGGCGAGTTAGTACATGAGCAGTGTTAGCGAGGGGCCCATCTTTCACATGCCCTCTGTAGTCAAACAGTGGCTTGTGGACCTGGGAAACTCAATGAGAGAGTAGAGTTAAAATTCGAGCTATTTAAAGTTCAAGGAGGTTTTGTCCTTTAAAGGCAAAGCAAAGTTAAATTAAGGGGTTTAAATCATAGTTCTCAGTGTGATGTTTTCAAAACATCTTATTTTTATAGCTGGTTTGGGGGATAGTTGTGCGTACAACTACAGACAGGGTCTTCTAATCTTTATTTCCCATAATTTTAACCTGTTTTTATAACCCAAGGGTAGAAGCCACCAGAATTAAAGGGCTCTTTGTGTTCTTTTGTAGTAAAACACTGGTATCCATTCCACAGTGAATGAAACACACACACACACACACACACAAAGACAATACCGATTGTAAGGTCAATAGGTGGATAATTAGGAGCTGATGTTATTTTTAAGTTGGAAATCTCAGGTGGAAAGTTGGAAAACTCAATGAAGAGTTTTAATAATATGAATGATAATGGTATTAAGAACTATTAATTGGGGCTGGAGAGATGGCTCAGAGGTTAAGAGCACAGACTGCTCTTCCAGAGGTCCTGAGTTCAATTCCCAGCACCCATATGGTGGCTCACAACCATCTGTAATGAGATCTGGCACCCTCTTCTGTATACATAATGAATAAATAAATTAAAAAAAGAACTATTAATTACTTTAATGCTATGTTATTAATTACAATAGTAGTAAGGATTATTACTTTATTATCTTATGAATTCCAGTAATATTAATAACTATTAATTACTATTATTGTACTATAAAACTACTATTAGGCTGGGAATGGTGTCACATGCCTCACATCTCAACACCCAGGTCAGAGGTGAGTTTGAGGCCATCCTGGTTGACATAGTAAGTTCCAGGCCAGCCAGGGCTCCATAGTGAAACTTTTTCTTAAGACAATAATGACAACAAAGAACTAGTACTGTGGTTTATTGCTACTATTAATAATACTGTAATCAGAGGTGTTCTACGTTCAGACATGGGTGTAACATTCTCTTTGCATTGTATAACGTATGCTCACAACCATCCCATTACACGATGGCATCCCCTCATTTACAAGCGTGGGTAAGGCCTGAAGAAGTTTAAGGATGTGGTCAGAAGCACAGCATTGGAGATGGTTGGAAGTGGTACCCAAATGCAGAGAGTCTGGTCCCAGAACCTGCATACCCCCTGAGCTGCTCTGTACAATGGAGACATTCTTTCGGCGGCAGAGAAGGTAACAGAATAAATATCTTGTTTGTTTTGGGTGGTAAAAATAGTTTTCTGTGCCTTTTATATAAACATAATTTGGAGTGTATTTTCATTTCAATTGTGTTCTTATCAGTGGTTTTTCCAAGGGTCGGTTCCTCTTTGTCTTTTCATGTCTGAGATCCAGTTCTGCTTGCTTTGTACTCTAGATTTTGATTACAGGACAGGAAGGTGCCTTGGCTGCAAACTAGATTGATCAAAAACCCTTCCAAATGAATGGCTTTCAAATGGGTTTGGCAAAGGATCTGTGGCTAGTGAAGATAAATTTCATGTCTAAGCCCTCGTAGAGTGTTCCCTCAGGAAAAGGTGGTTAATACTGCACAACTAGCATTTCCCATGGCCATTTTTCAGATAGATAAAGGAATCCTTCTGCTTGGGAACTGATGTGCTTTCTATATGCAAAGCCCTATCTAACCATCCATGTTTCAGACTATAAAGCTGGTTACTTCAGTTTCTCTGCGTGTTTGTGTGTTTGTGTGTGGGTGTGTGTCTATGTGTACCATGACATGACTTACTGTGAGAAAAATGCATCTGATTTGTGCACCAATATTGTGCTAGCTGTGGGAATATGAGTGAGAGAGATCTAACCTCTCCTATAACAGCAACTTAATATTCTGTGTTGGAAGACTTAGTTGTAAATTTGAAAAGTAAACAGAGAGTTATCATAGTCTGATAATAACAGCAATAAAAATGATTATGAAGTTACTGCTTATTTGAAGCTATGAGCCAGGACTTCTGTTAAGCAAAGCTATAGAAGAAAAAAATGAGATTTAATAAAAGACACTTAGTGCTACAAGGAGATCATGTTATGCCCAGATCGTAGGGACCCCCAAAAGACCACCACAGAGACTGAATCCCGTATGTGAAAGCAAAGAGCCTTTATTATCTTCAAGCTCTGAGCTTGGTCTCTCTGTCTGTCCAACGCAGCGGTGAGAGTAGAGAGCTCTGAGCTCAGGCAGAGTGGAGTTTTTATCATAGCAGAGGTTGGTGTGAGAGGATTTCAGAGTTTAGGACCCGACTGGCTGACTTTTGTCTAGGGATCTCTGTAAAACAAAAATAAGTGTGTGCTAAACTCAGGGACATCTGGCCACCTTATCTAATGGTTGGAATGTTTGGGATGTCAGGTACTTCCCCTTGGATGCAGGCTCTCTCTGGGTGGGGTCAGCTTATGGCTTTTTCTGGGTCTGGGTGTTACCTGCCAGTAAGCCTGTCACAGAAACTGTGTCTGGGCCTCTAAGCCTGTCATGGCAGCTGTGTGGTCAAGCTGTTTTGGGCCCCTCTATAGTCAGCGATACACCAACACTTTTTTTAGTGTCTGAAGACCTCAGTGCCATAGGTGTGAAGGGAAGGGGGTGGGGTGGGATGTGGAGTAGATGATCAACCTAAAACACTTGGGCCGTTCTTGCCTGGCATTTCTAAGTCCTGCTGCCCCTCTCACTGAGGCAGCCAATGCCTTGCTTATATAGTGTCCAAGGAGGCTGCCTGGATACACACATGTCTTCCATGGTAGAAGGACTCTGAAGACTCTTGTAACAGAGATGAGGGGTAGAGGATCTTCATTGTCTGAACAGAAGGGAGAGCTGGCTGGGAGTAGGAGGAGACTGACACAATCTGAGGGTGAATTGGCATGGCTGCTGTGGGATAATGCTTTTGTATACTGGTTTAATAAAATGCTGATTGGCCAGTAGCCAGACAGGAAATATAGGCGGGACAAGCAGACAAGGAGAATTCTGGGAAGAGGAAGGCTGAATCAGGAGATGTCAGCCACCGCCCCCCCCCCCAGTCCATCCAGGGAGCAGCATGTAATGGCATACAGGTAAAGCCACAGAACACGTGGCGACATATAGATTAACAGAAATGGGCTGAGTTTAAGTGCAAGAGCTAGTTGGTGGTGAGCCTGAGCTAATGGCCGAGCAGTTTTAATTAATATAAGCCTCTGTGTGTTTACCTGGGTCTGAGCGGCTGCAGACTGGAAAACTTTCAGCTACAGATGGCTGGCTGCCTGTGTATTTATTGAAAAAGAATACACCTTTTATATTCTATAGTTGCATATAGGTTAAATGGGAGAAAACAGGCATGTGAGCTGGGGTGTGGCTCATGATCAGGGGTTAAGGAAGCATTGATCTTGACAAGTTAATAAGCAGCAGTCATATGTTAAGGGAGGGCCCCAAGTTCCTTCTGCCAGAGATAGGAATCCCCTTTTAAGCAAGCAGGAACTTTCTTTCAAGACCCTAAGGGAATGGGGACTTTGGTCTAAGTGACCAAACATTCCATTATATATATTATATATGTGTAAACTAAGCCATACAAGAAACTGCCTGTTCTGGATCTTGTTCTGTAGACCAGGCTGGCCTCGAACTCACAGAGATCCACCTGGCTCTGCCTTCCGAGTGCTGGGATTAAAGGCATGTTACAAAAATTTCAAAAGAACAATAGAAATTTGAAATACTTCTGACCATTTCCTAAGCCTTTCAGATAAATTGTACTTAACCATGTCACAAATAATCTTTGAACCTTCTTTCTATCCATAGAACACCTGGGGTTTTGTTTGTTTGTTGTGGTATCTTTGAGACAGGGCTTCCTGTGTAGCCCAGGCTGCCCTCCAGCTCACCATCTTCCTACCTCATCCTCCTGAGTGCCGGGATTATACATATATACACCCCATCACACCCTGCTAGGACATTTCTAACACAGCCGTGTGACAATTACGCATACACATATGAGCAGAAGTTATACTGAAGAATGGTAACCCCATCACTAAAACTTGAACACCATGCCCAACAAGGGAGGCCAGTTTCTAACAAGAAGAAAGTTGTAAACCAGTGCTTGTTTTCAAGCTGGAACACTAAGGAGGGGTGGACCTTCTTGAAGTCCACCAAGCTACCTGTGCTGTGTTTCAGGGTCTCAGAACATTCCTCATGGGGTGTAATGGAGGTGTTTCTTGGAGGTTGTGGCCCATATATGCTAAGACCTGAGACAGGACGGGCAGTGTGTAAGTGAGAAGGCCTGGTAAGAGGGGACCATGTTAGTGAGGCGAACAAAAATACCAAGGAAATAGGGCAGGGAGAAGAGAATTTAGGGAAAAGGAAGAATTAAATCTTAAAATCAAAGATTGGAAAGGAAGGTGGAGGTCAGATCATGAAGAGCCTCGTACACAATTCTAGGAAATGATGGAAGTCGGAAAAAATACCATCCTCCAAAGAAACAAGCTTGAGGAAAATGATTACCTGGCTGGGGCTTATTATTAAGGACATGATGTCCACTCTGGTGAGATTAACATAGATAAAAGCTCCCTGGGGACTTGGCCATTACGCAGGCAATACCTTGGCTCGCTCAAGGTCCTGACTATGTCATGCGCTCATTGCTATGTGGTCTCTCTGCCCATGCTCGAAGTCCCCTCATAAAAGGTGGGACCCTGACCACCTTCTCTCTCTTTTCTACTCAGCCTCCCCCTTGCTCTCTCTCTCTCTCTCTCTCTCTCTCTCTCTCTCTCTCTCTCTCTCTCTCTCTCTCTCTTCCCATAAGGCAGTTCTGCACTTCCTTTCCCTCTCCATTCCCCCTTTACCACTAATAAAACTCGCCAGGTGAGCACTGTCTGCATGGCGTGTCTCTGTCTTACCCACCATGGGTCACCTTGGCTCCAACCCACCAAGGTCTCTCTCCTGCTGTTTTCCAAAACTAAACTTCTTATACCCTGGACAGAGACCCAGATCTCCCCATTAACTTTCGTTCTTCCACAGGATAGAGGACTTACTGAGTATGCTTAAGGAGTCCCTGAGGTTTTTAATCCTTGGTTTTTTTCTTGTAGTTCCTGAGAATGCTCTTGTAGTCGTAAACACTGTCAAATATATGTTGTGAGAGCCAAACTTACATTTTAAGTTTTAATTACTATACTTAAGAGATCCATGAAACAAAAATGCCTCTGATCTGCAAGCCCCTCGCCCAAGGACAGATAGTTCCTGAAATGCTGAACGCTATTGTTTATGAGAGATAACAAGCCACATGTTTTCACTCCCCTGAACAAGTTTGTTTGACTCATCTGCACCCATGTGCTTGATCACATGGGGACGGGAGGTTCACAGGCAGGAAATACATCAGGATGTATGCTTGCCCCTGAGTGGACCTGATGGGAAATACTTAAGCCTCTGCAAACCATGACTTGGGGCCATTTTTCTGAGAAACCAGAGATGGACCTGGCCAGAAAGTCCATCAACCTGGCCAGTATTTAATTAAAGTGTGCTTCGAATGTGGCTTTAAATTGTGGTACTGGTTTTATTCTTGACCTGTGGGATTAACAATGTCTCCCTGTCACTCTTAATACTGGGTGTGCTGATAAACTGCTACCACGCCATACTTACCTCAGTTCCAGCATCTGTCGATTAGAATTATGTTTGTGTAGATGTTTACGTTGATGAGACACACTCAAATCCAAATAAGCACTTAATCCACATCATAGGCTATACATTCTTTTGAGCCATTTGGAAGTTTGTCTGCTTATTTCTGTGAACACTGAGCTCAGTCCAAAACAAAACATTTATCCAGTAAGAAAAAGTGACTGGGAATGAAACACAATTGGCTATTAGCTGTTCTCTACCAATAAGCGCCTTTGCGTTATATTAGTAAGAGAGCAAAATAGCTACTTACAAATTTCAAAGTGCATTTACAAAGGAATGTAGGCTTCTACACCTTCTTTAAGCTGAATTATCTTTTTAGAGTTGTCTGAATAGTTAATACTTGAAAAACTCAAACTGTACCAGAGAGTACCCAATATGGAATACATGTCCTCTGCTCACTCAGCCATTCCATTGCCTGGATATCATTTCTTTTTTTTTTTTCTTTTTTCTTCTTTTTTTTTCCAGAGTGGTAAAGCTGTTTACATTTTATAACCTCCTGGTGTGACCTTCCTGATGGGAATAAGCATGCGGGGTGACACACAATCCTAACTACTGAAACAATGAGCTACAAAAAATTAAAATTCCCCAGGAATCTTATGCAGGAGGGAGAGAAAGGCCAAAGGTCTGGTGTCAGCCAGAGGGGTAACCTGCCTCCCAGGAAGAGCTCTTACTTTCTGGCAACTTGGTGGGCCACTTGGCAAGACAGAAGTAGAGGTAATGATGGCCCAATAGTGGGTAGGACCACATTTTGACCACTTACACATATCTCTTGTCCCCTATTTAAACATGAAACTATGACAGAGCCCTGAGGACAGTCCTGGGAGTCACTGGATGGATATCATTTCTGTAACGCGTCTTTCCAGAGATATTCTATGAACACTGTGATGATATACATTCACATGTGATGATACACATTCACATGTGATGATAAAGTATGATGGTAACACACTATAACACCTATGCTAGACACTCTCCTGGGGACTTTACCCAAGTCATCTCACATAATCCTCATACCAGATTTATCCAAATGTCCTTAATCATAAATCCTTTTAGACAAAGGAATCTAGTAACTGTCTAAGCAACTCACCTAACTGGTTTGAAAGAGCCAAGATTTTATTCCAGGCACCTCGGCTCCAAAGCCCAGGCTTTTAATCATTACACCATTGGCATAAAATAATGTACATGCAATTTTATATGTTTCACTGTTTATTTATTGTTTTATCTTATAAATTGTTTTATAAATGCATATAGAAAAAATCCATTTTTTGGCAACTGAACATTATTCCATTACAATCTGCTCCCAACAGGGGCCCCTTTTGTCCTCCAAGGGAAAATTAGGCAATGTCAGAAGATATTGGTTGTCATATGGGATGCAGAGCTGCTTCTGGCATCTAGGGCATAGAATTCAGAGGCCTAACCTTACGACAAAGCATTATTCGACTCTCAATATCAAGAGTTTAATACTGGGAAATCTTACTATATACTTCCATTTATTTCATACTTTTCTAAAAATTTTAACAAAAAAGTTCAGTTAGGAATTTGATTGTGTCTTTGTTTACATTCTAATTTCTATAAAGTAATAGAGTATTTTTTTAAAAAAGGCCACAAAATCTAAATTTGAGAGGTCCAGATGACTATGGGGATTCTTAGAGACTTCTGCCTATCTGTAAAATCCTTTAGGCTCCAAGAAGGGAGAAGCTGGAGAAGGCTAGAGTTTTGGTCGCTCTTTTCACCCCTGCTTACATAGAGCATTGCCAGACTGGGACAGCAGCACACAGTTCTCATTCTTAAGGAACACACTGAATCCAGAATGCGGTCAACCTCAGAGAACACTGCACTCTGTTTTTCCTTAAGAGCGGACTCCTGGCTGGGCTGCTGAGTCTCCTGATGATCTGGCGCTGCTAGTGTGGGGGTCTTTGGAGATGAGCAACAATTCCCTCAAGAGTTTTGCTCATAGTACTTATACTTTTTCTGTTTAAAAAAAAACAAAAAACAAAAAACAATAGCAACATAGTTATGTCTTGCCAGGCAATACTGAAGCAGAAAAAGTTAACAGTGAATTTCTCTCCCTGCCTAACTTCACACTATTTCCTATCGAGAGCTTATTGGGGGGCAGGGGTGGTGGCTCATTTAGTAGAGTGCTTGTGAAGCATCCATGAGGCCTTAGAGTCAATCCCCCAGCACTGTGTAAGTAAGCCAAGTGCAGTGCCACAGGCTTGTAATCCCCACACTTGGGAAGTAGAGGGGAGGACCAGAAGTTCAAGATTACCCTGGGCTGGAGGGTGCATGTGAGGCCAGTCTGGGGTACATGAGACTCTGCCAAAAGAAAAAAAGGAGTTTATATATTTTCTATATTATATAATAACTAGAATAAAAAGATGAACTGGGCAGGAGATGGGAGGCCAGGGTAAAAGAGAGAGCATGGAGAGGAACAGTTAACTAACACATGCAAACCCACTCCTGTAGAAGTATCCTGAAATAGATTCGTCAAGGATATCTAAACGGGGTCCCTGTATAACGGGGGAGGGGAACAATACCCCAACTAGACATCTTTTTTTTGTTTGTTTGTTTTTGTTTTTTTGAGACAGGGTTTCTCTGTGTAACAGCTCTGGCTGTCCAGGAACTCACTCTGTAGACCAGGCTGGCCTCAAACTCACAGAGATCCGCCTGCCTCTGCCTCCCAAGCGCTGGGATTAAAGGGTGCATCATCACTGCCTGGATAACTAGACAGCTTATGCCACCCAGTAGAACCTCCAGTGCCAGTAGAGGTACATCCTCCTAAGTCATTGGTCAAAGGGGTCTGTAACACAAATTTTAAAAGGTCTTGTAATAAAAAACCCAGAGCCAGATATTGGGGTGATAGCTGAGAGATCAGAGGGACAGAACAAGCCACACCCAACCTCACCTCACCAACTCCTCAGCCAATCCTGTTCCTCAGACTGAAAGCTTCTGAATCCTCACCCGAATGGATCTCAGCTGAACCTGCTTAAAAGCCTAAAAGCTTAAAAGCCTCTAGTTCCTGGTCCTCATGCCTTATACACCTTTCTGCTTCCTGCCATCACTTCCTGGGATTAAAGGCATGTGTCTTTCCCAAGCAAGACACGAGATCTCAAATCCTGGGATTAAAAGTGTGTGCCATCATGCATGGCTCTGTTTCCAGTATGGCCTTGAACTCACAGAGATCCAGATGGATCTCTGCCTCTGGAATGCCAGGATTAAGGGTGTGTGCCACCACGGTCTGGCCTCTATGTCTAATCTAGTGGCTGTTCTGTTCTCTGACCCTGGGTAAGTTTTATTAGGGTACACAATATATTGGGGGACACAATATATCACCACACCCTTTCCCAAACACCACAGGCTCTGTTTCTCCCCATACCCTGATGCTCAAGGCCTTTTTGCTGAAAACAACACTTATTTATGTCATCAAACATGGAAAAGTTGAGCTGCTGCTGAACTAGAAGCTTCACCTCTTCTGACTAGAATTCATGCTGCTAGAAGTTACTCTGTACGCTGTTGGAGGAGAAAGATAATCAGTATCACTCAGATAGAAACCCTGAAACCTATAATCGTGACCTGCCGGCAAGACACACTGGAACAATAGTGGCACGGATGTTATGGGAGTACGCAGTTACTTTTTGATTGGGTGAGATGGGACACATACCTGAGACTGCTAAAGTGGCCAGGAAACCGAGACTAGATGGGAGATGGGCCTCAGGGAAAACCTACTATTATTGTTCTGGCAAAGGAACAAAGCAATACAATGACTCCTAATGACATTACCATATTCATAGATCAGTGTTTCCTGCTAAACCCTCATCAGAGAAGGTTCTTCTTGCAGTAGGTAGTAATGAACAGAGAAGACCCATAACTGGACAACATGCAGAGAGTGAGAGACTTTGGAGCACTTCATGAGCACAGTCCTAAATGGAATGTCTTCATCAAACGCCTCTCCTCAAGGCTCAGGGATCTATGCAGAAGAGAAGGTGGGAAGATCGTAACAGCCAGATGTGGTTGATGACTCCGAGGGAATAGTGTCTTCCAGAAACAACGGGACTGACACACACATGAACTGGCAGAGACTGAGGCAGCCTGCACAGACCTGCACAGGCACAAGTCTGACAGGGTCCTAGCACTGAGAGGGGAGAGTGGACACAGGGTTCTCTCTCTGACCAAGAAGCTATTTGAAATTGAGGCCTTCTGGCAAAGGGAAAGCCAGGTTTCTTCAATGTAGTGTCACTGGGTAAATCAACCATACTCCAGGGCAAGCCCCAGGTATAACTGGCCAACCCAAAATGAGCTCCATGACTTTTTTCAGTTTGTGGGGTGTGTGTGTGTGTGTGTGTGTGTGTATACAAGTGTGTACTTTTTGTTTTGTTTTGGCTTCTTTTGGTCTCATTTTTTGGCTTTTTGCTTGTTTTGATTTTCATTTTTTTATTACAGAGAGGAGAGAAAGAAAGAGGAAGAACATGAAGTTGGGTGGGTAGCGAGGTGAAGAGGACTTGTGGGGAGTTGGGGGAGGGGAAACATGATCAAACTCTATTGTACAAAGATTAATAAAAGTATTACATAGTGAAATACGTATTCTAAAATGATTATAAATTATGCATGCCTATTATAAATACACACATATAGATCAGGCCTGGTGGTGCAGGCCTGTAATGCCAACTGGACAGGAGGATTGCAATTCCAAAGCTTACCTAAGCTACACAGTGAATTCCAAGCTAACCTGGGCAACTTAGCATGACTCTGTCTCAAACTCAAAAGTAGAAAAGGGGTCAGGGATCAGATCATGATAGATCACCTTCCTGGCATGTGCAAAGCCCCGAGGTCCAGTTCTCAGTACTGTCACACACACACATAATATTTCCCCTACAAAATGTCTACCTAAAGTTTGTTTTTCTTCTCCGACTCTACCGCTCCTTGATTTGTCATGGCCATCTTCTATGCCAACTTATTATTATAAGTAGCTGTCTAATACGTTGAGTGATATAGTACTCTGTCTGCTCTCACCCTATGGTTGGTAATTTAGGTCTGCTCCAGATTTTTTTCCTTAGATGATCCAGCAAAGAGAAACATGATACGTACAACCTACACATTTCTAAATGATCCCGTAAGTATACTTCTCAGAGAGTAAGTGGCTGAGTCAGGGGTATGCATTTCTCCAGTTGCTGCTTAGGGAAATGCTGCTGTCTTGTTCCTGCCTCTGTCTGGTTCTTGTTCTGTAAGGAAGGAATCTGCAGCCTGGGCGTTTGGAAGATGACGCTGTGCTCTTCAGAGGCTATCTGCCTCTTTGGCAACATCTCCAACGCTTCTCTCACCGCCGACTTCGAACTCCCTTCCTGCAGGCCTGGCTCACGGGTCTTTCCAGTTTCCTTCTCCCTCAGTGCTGAGTAACTAGCTCCTGCTCCACAACACATGTGCACATTGCCTGACATGCTGTGTATTTTCTCCTGTTCTTCTGGTCTTTTAGGCATGTTTATTTTTTAGTATTATTGTTATTATCATAATTTTAATAGGCATTTAAGAGAGAATGGAAGTGGTCCATCTATTCAGTTCCCCATGTGAATTAGGAGTCCCCACTTCAAATATTGACAGTCTTGTGGTGGTAATGCATTAACATCTTCCTTTATCTGGTACTGTTATGTTTGTTTCTTAAAGATAATTTGCCCAAAATAGAATTAGTGAATTGAGACATTATCTCTGTTTTCATTAATATGGGAATTGAAGAGAAATGAATTTTCATTCTTTGAGATGCTTTTGAACATGTGATCATTTTAGTTGGTAACAAGTGCCTTTTTTTTCTTTGTGGCTTTTTGAGACAGGGTTTCTCTGTGTAGCTCTGACTGTCCTGGAACTCCCTTTGTAGACCAGGCTGGCCTCGAAGAGATATGCCTGACCTCTGCCTCCCGAGTGCTGAGATTAAAGGCATGAACTACCACCCAGCCACAAAGTGACTTTTAAAAAAATATTTATTTTTAATTATGTGTATGTATGTGTGTCTGTGTGTGGGCACCTACATGTGAGAGCTAGTGCCAGAGGAGAGTAGAGGTATCAGATCCTTGGATCTGGAGTTATGATGAGTTGTAAGCCACCTGTTATGGGAACTGAACTTGGGTCCTACACAAGAGCAGTGCATACTCTTAACCACTGAGCTAGCTCTCCAGCCCCACAGTGACTTTTTAACCGTTTCCTCGAAAACTACCTGCTGTTACTAATGCCTCCTCCTCCTCAGCAGCCCGTTCTACAGGCTCAAATGCAGCATTCATGGCTCTGAGCATGGTCCCCACTCTACCTGCGACCCCTCTATAATTACATCTCTCAGGACACTTATTCTAGTTGCTATGAGGGGTCTGCAGAGCCCAACATCTGCAGAGCATATGGCCTGCGGCAAAGCTCTTAGAGTAAACACAGGACAAAGGTTGGGTGTTTAATTCTTGCACATGTAGCTCTAAGGATTTGACAATGAATTTCCTTACAAGCCCCCCACTGTACTATCTGCCATCATCTCTGAATTGCCTCCTCTTAGTATATAGAAAGCAACAAAGGACAAAGGAGGGCTAGTACTGTGTTAGTTAATACTCACCACAGTGATATGAAACAAGATGGTGCGCACTTGATATTGAATATAAATCACCAATACTTACGAAATTAAAAACTGAGCTGGGCGGCAGTGGTACACGCCTTTAATCCCAGCACTCGGGAGGCAGAACCGAGCAGATCTCTGTGAGTTTGAGGCCAGCCTGGTCTACAGAGCGAGATCCAGGACAGGCACCAAAACTACACAGAGAAACCCTGTCTCAAAAACAAAACAAAACAAAACAAAAAACTCAAAAAACCTGAAACAAGTGACCACCAATGTTTCCCACCCAGCAGTGACTACCACAGCGCAGTAGTTCACCAGCAATCATTCCTAGTGTTTGGACAGATCAGTTGCTATGTACACAAATATGTATGCATAATAAAATAATAAATGTACGTAATCCCACCACTTTCCTCAGGAAATAGAAGTTTCTACTGGTACAGCTCTATGTGTTTTTCTTTTCCTGCCATCTTGCCTTTGGTTGAAGTTTTTCATTTAGGCTTTTGGCATATGAAAAAGAGGCAAACTATGGAGAAAATTATGCAAGCAAATGGTTACTATTTTTATTTTTTCTCATTTATTTCCTTCCTATTTTTAGCATTTAATTTCAAAATAATTTAAGGCATTGAAAAGGTTTAGGTTACATTTCAAAGCGTTCTTGGAGGCCCTTCACCAGTCCAGTTATCATTCAGCCACATCGACATCTTATTCTCTCTTTTATGTATGTTATTTCTGGATCATTTGGGTTATGATCCAAATTTGCTTCAAATCCTTAAGCTATATTTTCTAAGAGTGAAGATACTCAATTATCAAAGTCAGAAAAGTTAACACTGATACAGCTTATTACATCTAATCAACAGTAAATTGTAAAATTCATCAATTGTCCCAGTGTCTTTTATAACCCCCCCTTTTCACCCTGTCCTGCCCCTCCCCGACCTAGCACAGAGCCTCATCCAGGACCAGGCATTACGTTTAGCTGCCCCATTGGTTTCCTTTGATCTGGAACACTTCCATAGGCCCCTGCCACGATCCATGATAATTTTAACAGTCTTGGTGAGCTGTTTTATGAAATGTCTCTCAATATGGTTCTTCTTCACAAGAAAATTATCTCCTCCGTTCTATTTAGATGACTCATACTTAGCTAGAATACTGACAGGGGGTTGTGTTCTTTTGAGCGCCACATTCCAGGAACCATAAAATGTCAATTTTCTCCATTTTGAGTGATGTCAACTTTGCTTATGCGGTTGTTTTCCAGGTCTCTCATGGTTCTGTTTCCCTCTCTGTAATAATCTGTGGAGGGATCTCTTGAGGCTATAGGACTATCCTGTTCTTCACCAAATTTCAACCCAATAGTTTTAGCATAGGTTGGCAATTTTGTCCCAAGGCATTACTTTTATGGAGGTTGCCAAATGGTGATGTTTTACGTCTATCATTCCCTGTACACGAGAGGAGTATCTCTTTTCCCGATTCATTATGAATTCATTATAAATCAGAAACCCGTCTATTCAATCTCAGTGTTTCCTCCCCGGCTGGTATTAATAATCCTGTCATCTCACATGCTTTTTGACCTTCCTGGTATCTTTGTTTTGTTATTTTTTTCTGCTCAAAAACCTTATTTATTATAGATTAATCATTAGTTTTGATGTTGATTGGTCAACTCTCCCCCATTTTTTTTTTCTCCTTTTTGGAGACAGGGTCTTGCTATTTAGCCCCTGATGGGAAACCTCTTACCTCAGCTTCTGAAGTCCTGGGATTAGAGGTATGAGATACTGTGGTAGTTTGACTGTAATTGGTCCCCATAAACTTGAAGGGAGTGGCGCTATTAAGAGGTGTGTCTATTACTTGAGGTTAGGATAGTTATATAAGCTCTCAACTCTCTTTAATCTCGGCACTTGGCAGGCAGAGGCAGACCTGGTCTATACAGAGGGACCCTGTCTCCAAAAACAACAAAAAAGTCCCCTTTCTTTCCAAACTCTTGTCTGTGATCTACTTTTTCTTGACTTTAAAAAACAAGTTTGGTATCTTGATATCACTTTTTTTCCACTGTCCAAAGTGGTCCTAAGTTTGGCATGGCGCCATCTGGTGGTGGCTGTTCTCTAAATGAATTTCAGGAAAGTATCAATGATATTTGGGAATTCCTTGGTCCATAACACAGTGTTGTTGGCCCAGTTTGGGAAAATTGAGTATAGATATTGAGGTTTGTGGTGGACAGGAGGAAAACACCTACTCTGTGTCAGAATTCATGATATCCTAGGTGTATTTAGCAAGGCTTTACTGTATTTATGTACTTGTATATATGTCTGTCCCTCCATTATAATCTAAGCTTCAAAGAGTTGAGGATTTTTATCATTCAGCCCGCAGGTATACTACCAATAATAATGATTCCTAGCAAGGAAACATACAGATATTGAAGGAAGCGAGTGAATAGATACTGAAAATTCTGTTTATATGGTTTATTTGCCAGTTTCTCCTGGAACTCTATCAACCAATGACTTGACAGTTTTGGACATTTTCATCAGATGGATACAAGATTAAAACCATTGTAGTTTCATTTCTGATTTCATTTTGTGTTTGTGAATCAGGAGCTCACATAACCCAGGATGTCCTCAAATTCTCTATGTAGCTGAGGATGACCTTGAACTTGTGGTCTTCCTGCACCTACCTCCTAAGGATTATGGACATGCACCATCACACCAAATTTATAAAGCTTCTCAGTGAACTCAGACTCCCATAATAAAGTTTTGGGATAGTCTGTTTTTGTTTGGGGCCATAACAATTATTTTAATATTGGTATGTATCAAGATTTCTTTTGGCTAGTATCTATTAAGCATATATTTTCACTAATATACAATATTTATCTGGATTTAATAAGATACAGTTGGACAATTGAGCACTTAGCTGACAAGCTTAGTTCATTTGTGTTTATAATTATTGTCTTCTGATTTATTTATAGATATCTTTAATACATTAACCTGCTTCCTTTAAAAAAAAATACGAACAGTGACTTGGGAGGCAGAAGCAGGTTTGTTTGAGTCCATCCTGGTCTACACAGTGAGATCCTGGCTAAAACAAACAACTTAAGCAATTATGCATCTAGAAAGCCCTTTGTCTGTTTTTCAGACCATTTTTTCTGTTAGACTTTTATCTGCTTATCTTTATAATTCAGTGATTCCTCTGACAATTACTTGGTCCTTCATTCTCCTGAAAAAGTTAGACAGGTAACATCGTAGAGGTAGCGTTCACAAAGTGTTAATATGACCGTTACATATAGTAACTATGTGTAAACGCATACATGTTAATCTTTTTAAAAATACACAACAGTGTGTTTTCTTTAATTTGTAAACCTCAAATACTGTCAGTTCAGTGAGTATTCTTAAGACCTTTGCTCATGTTAGTTCATTTTAGTCTGTTTTCCTAAAGAACCTCCGCTGTGGCTTGCTATAGTCTGTTTCCACATGGGATCAGACCCTAGAAACTTACTCTGTGGTATAATAATACTGAGAGGTGAGAAAAGCTTTTTGAGGTGAATCTTTGTGGGAGACAACTGGATGACAGGACACCAGCCTTGGAAGGGACTCTTCATGTTCATCTCTAGGTACAGAGTTCTCAGGACTGGTTCGTCTTGGAGAATGAATGCTCAGGGATAGCAAGCCCGCCTCCTCCCTGGCCTCTGCCTTCTCCTTGCACTGTTGTTTCCCGTTTCCGGTCCTCAGTGTCTTTAAAAGCCCCCATCCAGGATGTGTTGCTATGAACGGTCCTCCTTCAAAGTTATAAACCAAAATGCCTTCTCTGGGAGTATTTTATTATATCAGCACAAGACGAACGAAGACAACATGATTTCAGATATTACAAAATCATGTTACAGAAAAGCCCAAAAATCTGACCAAGGTCCTCAGGTCAATTTCTGAGTTGGGTTTGGCATATTTGTCTAAGAACTCTACATGACTTCTTATATTGAAAACTCTTTGACTATTATATATAACTATAAATAAATATATATAAATTATAAACATAAAATAAATAAATAAATTTATTTAATTGATTACATGTTTACTATGAACTAAATGCCAGTTGGCAGTTTACTTTCCCAAGAAAAGCAGAAGACTCGTGGAACAGTGACTTTATTGCTTTATTTGTTGATGTAGTGTCTTCCTATCTGGTTCAGGCTGGCCTTCCTCTGATGGCCTCTTGTCTCAACCTCTGGAGAGCCAGAAGTAAAGTGGATGTCCTTAAAATAATTGTGTTTCAGCCAGACATGGTGGTACACGCCTTTAATCCCAGTACTTGGGAGGCAGAGGCAGGCAGATCTCTGTGAGTTTGAGGCCAGCCTGGTCTAGAGTAAGTTCTGGACAGCCAGGGCTGTTACATAGAGAAACCCTGTCTCGGGGGAAAAAATGTGTTTCAAAGAAGTATTCCATTTTATTTTCTAGTCTCTGTGTCCAAACTCTTATAATATAAATATATTAAAATAAGGAAAATCACGCCTTTCTATTACGTATGTCATTTGGTTTCACTTTTGTACCTCGGTGATTTTAAATAAGAAAGCTTAGTTATTTCAAAGAAATAAATCTACTTAAAGAGCCATGAATTAAATTTATTTTTAAAAAGTGAGAAAATATTTAAATATGAAAATTAATGATCATACAAGATATAAAAAGAACTTACTTTTAAGAATGAAACATAGGGTTTCTTTGTAGACTGATAAAATACGTTTTTTTCTAGGTTTGGTGACTTACACTTGTGATGCTTGCTCTAGGAAAGTCTAGGTAGGAGGACTGTGAATTCAAGGATGGGCTGGGTTATACAGTAAACTCTAGACTAGCTTGTGCTCCACACAGTGAGAAAATCTTGTTTCAAAAATGATTTGATTTTTTTAAAACAACATAAAAAATCCAAACAGCCTAAATAAGCATACATTTTTATACCCCACTAGAGTCAAAACTAAGCACAAACAGCCCATCCCCACAGGAAACCTAAACAGAGGAAACCATCAGACACCAGCTCCCCGCAAAGAGCGTAGTTTACAGACATTGCCATCTAGTGTCCGACTTCAGAAATTATTCGTAAAATCCCTGCGGTCTAAACTGATCACTTCAAAATGTAGGTAGAGTCTTGATGGAAATTTGAAGTTAGAACCAGAAATCAAGAATTTCTTTCCTCTTCTCCTCCTCTGTTCCTTCTTCCCCCTCCCTTCTCATCTCCTCCCCTCACACTTTGCTCCTCTCCTATCTTCTCCCTTCCCCTCCCTTCCTCTCCAGTCCTCCCCTCTCCTCCCCTCCCCTCCCCTCTCCTTCCCTCCCCTCCTCTCCTCTCCTCTTCCTTTCCCTCCTCCCTCCACACTTTGCTCTCCTCCTCTCTCCCCTTTTCTAACCTACCCTCTTGCCCTCTGGAAGACAGGGCCTCACTATGGAGACCAGACTGGCCTCAAGCTGTGATATCCCTGCCATATTCTTACTGATGTTGAGATTATAGGCATGCACCACCAAGTTTAGATAAAAGGAGAAACCATCAAAGTAGCTGAGCAGTGTTTTAAAAATTGAAAGAAAATAGCAGGTTACTAAAGATGTGTATTTCTAATTTGTAGGAGGACATAAAGAAAATGCCAAACAGCCAGAACACTTGAGGATGAACAAATAACATGAAAAGTCAATCTTTTACTTTTCATCTTTGTGTGTATTATGCATATGTTTATGTATGTATGTGGGCATGTGTGCATGCTGGTATGTGTGTATGTATGTACAATGTGGATATGGAGGACAGAGGTTGATGTCAATATCTTCCTTAGTCATTGTTCATCTTATCTTTTGAGACAGGGTCCCTTAGTGAACTTGGAGCTTATTATTGCTGGCCAGCAAGCTCCAGGGTTCCTCCTGTCTCTGCCTCCCCAGCACTGAAGTTATGGACATATGGGGCTGCACTCAGCTTTTAAATGGGTACTGGGGATTCGAACTCATGTCCTCCTGGTTGTGTGGCAAGCACTTTGCTGACATTCATTTCCCCAGTCCAGGAGTCAAGTCTTTTTTTTTTTTTTTCCCCTGAGACAGGGTTTCTCTGTGGAACAGTCCTGGCTATCCTGGAA